>PVIH01000111.1:120440-228761 GCA_004025045.1 Sigmodon hispidus | reverse complement strand
AGTTGGTCTTAGTGCCTGTGCCATTGGTGTTATATTTAGGAAGTGGTGGCCTGTGCCAATTTGTAGAAGTGTATTTCCCACTTTCTTTTCTATCAAGTCTGCTCCCTGCCCAGGGAGGGGATGGGGAGTTGCAGAGAAGAAAAATGACCAGATGTGGTGGGAGGGGGAAGGGACCTTGAATAAGGATATACAGGGATGGAAAAAAAAAATTCAGAGGGAAAGCTGAACACAATGTAAATATATGTGTAGCAATCTTATTTGCATTACCACCCTTGATAAGCCATGCTTATGATTCTTATCCTCTTTATAGTTATTGTTAACTCTTCCACATTTTAAATTCATTTTACTGTTTTTTTGATAAATACAAAATAAAGAAGGAAAAAAAAAGAAAATCAATATCAGACTTTATATAAAAAAGCAAAACATCCAGGATTTTAAATTATATGTTATACACTATTATATATGTTATATATACATATATACACAACCTACTGAATCAGTTTTATGTTGCTCATATGTTTGTGTGTTTGGGTTTACTGCCTGAGACTGAAAACTCATGAGGGGCTTTCCCTGGAGAAAACTGACATTCCCTGTCTCATCATCTTCTCACTGTAACTTTTCATCTAGGGGAAGGGTCTCGGGAAGTACCCCATTCGTGCTGGGATGTCAGCTGGTTTTCTCACTATGCGGGTCTTGTTTGAGATTTCATAGATACAGCTTCACCATCATGTCTAGAAGACATTAGCTCACAGTGGGCACTGTAGTCCCTCTGGATTTGCAGTCTTTCCCCTCTTTTGTTATTTTCTCAAGTATGGTGGCTGTGCTGTAAATGTATCAGTTGAGACTGAGCATCCATGGTCCCTTATTCTCTGCATTTTGACCAGTTGTGAATCTCTGTGTAATCTGCATATGTTTCAAAAGAAGCTTCTTTGATGTGGGATAAGAACTTAAGTATCTAGAGAACAGAAATTACATTGGTTTAGGAAAATCATAGTAGTAAGTTGTACTCTGGTTTCTCTGACCTATCCAGCTGTGGGTAGTTACCTAGGCTGGAGGAATTGACTGAACTAGACTGCAAGCTGCTTTCCTGAGAACTAACTTTCACAGTATCAGAAGATGCTATGCAAGGTGCCAAGTGAGAAAAGCAATAAAAAAACCTACCCAGCTGTAAAGCCTCCCAACTACAGCAATGATCAGCCTTGCAAGACATCCTGAATGCCATGAGAGGGCACTTTTACCTTGGGAGTAACCAACAGTTGTCTAATTGGCCTTAAGGCCCTCTCAATAGGAGAGAAGCATGCCTGGTACTCCATGCCTCTTCTGTTGAGTTTAGAGCCTACATAATGATCTCCATGTTATTTCTTGTTTACATCTCCTTCTGATACCCATCTCAATCTCTCTTCCAAACAATTCCATCTCCCTTAGGGAAACCCTATTTCAACATTAAAATCTTTCTTGACTTTTTTGACTAAAAGTTTATTTATACCTCCTCCTTTCTGTTCCTCTGCACTGAACCACACACAGCACTTGATAACCCCTGGGTAGTAGATATAAGCCTTCAAACAAAATCCCTTTCCCTACATTGTTCTTCCAGCATCTGGATCTGCCTTGGCACACTTTCAGCTCTCACACCATTATCTTCCTTCAAGATCCACCAGCTCATAAATAGAACCTGGCCTTCCTAATGCTATTAATTCCTTTCCAGTTGGCATTGGATTTGCATGTTTGTTTGACTTCTAGATGTAACTGTTTGAAAGCAGAGTATATGTACATAACATGTATTAAAAGAACAAATAAAAACTTCTCTTGTGCTTTGCATTTTTAGTTCCACCTTTGGGTTGTTTTCAAGTTTGAGAACCTTGATAAGTGTCGGGAGCATAGCTCAGTAGTCAGGCATTTGACTAACCTGAAAAGAGACTTAGGGTTCCACCCCACCACCAAAATTTTCTTCACACAAAAAGATAGCTAGCTATAGGGCTATTCTTTTGCAAGCATCATGGAAAAATAAAAGTTTTAGATTTTTATGTAAAGTTGGGTATACATTGTCTTTCTCTTTATCCACAAGGATTACAAGATTTTCATAATTATCTAAAAGTATTATGCTGAATCCTACAGATGTAATATTTTCTTCCTATACAAATACAACTTATGATAAAATTTAGCCTTGTAGATTAGGTGAAGCAGATGATTAATAGCAATACCTAATAATAACATAGAGCACTTATAACAACACACAATGGTAAAATCTCTTAAAAGTTAAAAACTGAAATGTTTGGAAAATTCTAATTAAAAATTTTATTGTACTTGACCATGGATTAATAAAGCTACAGAAAAACAAAACCATGGATTAATAGAGATTACCATATTCAACCCAAACCATTGGAAACTGTGCCCCTTGACAGGCCTTTTGGTAGCAGGCTTCCATTTACCTTCCCTTTATCACCATAAAATTTTTACAAGTTTACAAGAACTATTAGTTTCATTTGTTTTAATATTTTGCATTTTAATTGCTAATATTATAACAATAGTTTGCTCTAGCATTTAGTGACATTTTTGATTAAAGATACTTCTCTTTGAGAGTTTATGAAGCAAAGTATTATAATTAATATTGTTTCTTAGGTTAAATGTCCTCTCCATTTCAGAGAATTGATTTATAATTGAATTTGATACTCCCATCTCTCCTACATAGCACAAGATGATAAGTACTGTATTATGTTTTTAATGGTTTAAAATGATCCAACAATTATTTCTCTTGAAATAAAAGTAACTTAATTAACACATAAATTCTGAAATTAACTTATCTCTAACCCATATTTGATTTTTAGTATATAGGAATATCTTTTCCAAATGTGTGCATACTGGCTCAAAAACAATGAATTCCAAATGATGGATTTGTCTTTCTAAAAGTTGTTAAATAGACATTGAAAGGAGGCAAAAGATAGAGCAAAGAGATCTAGAAGCGGGTATGTGTGTTTGAGTCTCAAACAAAGACATTAATTTCAGAGGCAGCATGGCAGAGTCAAAAGAAACCACAATTAGAAGTCAGATCTGGTGTCAGGATTCCCATTAATTAAGTGTGCAATCAGTGCAGTTTTCACAGAACCAACTCAACCATTGTAAGCAAACAGACTGGGAAGTGATGTAAATGAGCAGCAGCCATAGAAATAGCTCCATAAAGAGCCACGAGAAATGAGCAGGACTTTTCCTCCATACTCCTTCTCGGAGAGTTTCCTCTTTAGCTTAGAGGTGATGCCTCATTTTTCAGAACAGAGAAAGAACCATTCTTTGCCCCATTGTTCCCAGCTTTAAATTTTGCTGCACTTTGTAGATTCTAGAACTGTTTTACTGTTTTAGGACTGGCTGCTCACTGAGGCCATGGAGACATGGCATTTCTCACCCATCAAAGTCATGTGCAAGGAGGTTAGGGCCATAAGTGACCTCACTTGAAATCAAATAAACTGAGATGGGGAGAGCAAAATTATTGTTCAAGTAAAATTACTATAAATGAGAGAGAGTAAATACTGGATAGAAATATAACAAAAATTAGCAAACCACAACAGAGGTTCTATGTGACTAATCATCTATATTTGTTTGCTTATCCAAAAATTGTAAGAGTACTTGTGTAGTCTACATCATAAAGTTATTCTGAGCAATAAATAAAGCAATAAACTTGAAATATCTTTGTATTTTATAATCTAGGTAGACTATATAATAGAAATATTTTTATTTATGTTATTGTTCATATCAATCTCTATTGCTCTACCTACACAGGTTTCTTTTTTCACTTGACTTATCAGCTTTTAGTAAAATAGTCACTCATAAATATGGAATTTTATGATCCAGAGACTATAAAAAATAACCATAATTACATATGATTTCCCTTATTAGGAATATCTTACATAATTAAAGTTGACAAATCAGAAAAACAGAGATTGAAATATATTAAGGTTGTGCTTTTGTATAGCCTCTTTTCCTGGGGCGATATGAACAAATAAAGGATGAAAACAAAAAATCATTTAAGTTCATATCCTAATTTAAAAAAGAAATATAGACATCTCAAATAAATAACCTAATGATGCACCTCAAGGGTCTTAGCGGGGGGAAAGCCAAATTAAAAAAGAAGTTAATGGAAAGTAAAACATAAAAAGGCAGTATTTACTAGAGATTAAAAAAAAAGTACATAGAATCAAACAAAAAGTTGACTCATTGAAAGATAAAAATTAATAATAAACCTCTAGCCAAACTGACCAAGGAAAGCCAAATGGCCATTATAATATGCATGATGAGTTGTTAATTTTCTCAATATAGAACATTTAGATAGGTTACTGTGGTAATTTAAATGAGAATGGCTCCTATATGCTCATATGTTTGAATACTTTGTCCCTAATTGGTACAACTGTTTGGAATTAGAAGATGTCTTCTTCTTGAAGGAGGCGTGTCACTATAGGTAGGCTTGTAGTTTCAAAAGACCTGTGGCATTTGCAGTTAGCTATCTCTGCCTCATGGTTGTTGTCTCAAGATGTGAGCTCTCAGCTACTGTCCCAACACCATGCCTGCCTGCCTGCTGCCATGCTCCCTACCATGATGGTCCTGGACTTTAACCCCCAGAACCATGGACCTCAAAATAAATGCTTTCTTTTGTAAGTTGCTTTCCCATGGTGTTTTGTTACAGCAATAGAATAGTACTAAGACAGTTACCTTAGGCAACTTACATTAGCTTTTGATGCTTTTGGCTGCCGTTTGGGGATGAGGGATGGTTAGCAGTACATACTATTGTAGAATGTTTTCAGGAGCCCGTTTGGGCCCGGAGTTTTGTACCTGGTCTGTGGCGTCTTTTGTCCCCCAAAGAAATGAATCAGACACTTATATTAACTTTGTACTGTTTGGCCTATGTCTCAAGCACATTACTCGCTAGCTCTTTCATCTTAATTCAACCCATTTCCATTAATCTGTCTGCCACATGGCCCGCGGCCCATGGCTCACCTGTACCTCTTACATGTTCCTCCTTCCGGGTTCGGATGGCAACTGACTAACTCTACCCTTCTCCTACCTGCCTGCCTTTGATTCTTCACCCACTTCTACGGTGCTGTGCATAGGCCAAAACAGTTCTTTATTTACAGCATACAGAGAGCATTTCCACCACAACATACTTCATTAGATTAGGTAGGCCTAGCTTGTTTCACTCAATATGTTGTCAAACATCACCTTCTATTGTTACTTCCATCACCAAAGATCAGTACTCGGAGGTAAGCATTACAGAGTGATGCATAAACCATATAGAGAATGAACAAAAAGGGGAGAAGCCTCAATGACCAGTAACTGTGAATAAGATCAACTTCACTAACAATAAATAAAAAATTGAATAAATCCCAGTGTATCATTTTTTAAACTAGCAAATCTTCATAAGAAGTTTTGAAAATACAAGATGTCATGGCATAGTCATAAGGCTAGCATCTGAGAAACAGGAACCTTCCTATGTTACTGACAAAAGAGAAGTGATAAAACTTTTACAAAGATAATTTGACAGGATTTAGTAAGAGTCATTAGACTTTCAGTCATCTGATTAGGAACTACACTTCTGGAAATTTATCCAAAAAAGTAGTTGAAGCTATGAAGTTGTGTACAATGTTTACCAGGTTGTTTGGCCAATTTTGTGCATTGATATCACCCATCCCACACATTTAATAACAATAGAGAAGAAAACATATTGATTTAAAAATGGGTATAATATATTTCAAGGCATCCTAATGTATAATATTAACAAATAATAAATAGTAATATCTATACTTAGTAAATACTAGTAAAATTAAATATATATATGATGCCAATGAATGTTTGTACTTAACCACAGGTGATATTTTGAAAGACCACAGTTCTTAAGTGCAGTGCTTCTTAAAGGGAATTTAACATGAATGCTAATGGGATGTTGTGAGAATTAGCCATGAAACTACGACAAACCTTAAGCTATTATGAAGCCATTCACCAAAATGTGCTCAGCATCTATACATGTCATGTATAGATTGCCTGGATACAGTCACCCATCCATGCCTTCTTGGGCAAATAATAACTATGGCAGGATTTGATATGCATGAGAAAATATTTCTCTAAAAGTCAATTCAGAGGAGCTGTAAAGTTTGGACATAAAAAAGGTCCATAAGGAAATCCCTCTCATGTCCAAGAAGAACACAAACTCCTTATAGGCAGCTTAGACTTTTCTGTTCCCCACAACACAAACTAATTGTTTGGCAGTTTCTCCAATAATTACTAAGTGAATCCATTAGGGTCTTTTCAGGTGCAGATGGAGGCATTTATTAATTCTCTCATTAGCAGCCTTTCCAGAGGACGTATGTTTAATTGCCTTTATTGTGCTTCTTCCAACTGCTTGGAAAGCCCTGTTAGCTCCATTCATTAGCTCCCTATCTCCCCTTGGCTCCTACTGGAAAACCTGGACATCAGGAGAAGGTACACCTTGCTCAGGAGAGGAAGCCGAAACTGCCATCACAACCCAGAGACATATTTCTCATGAACCCGCTTAACTTAAAAGTAAGTCCTTTATGTCTTGGTGCATCTTTCTGAAATTGATTCAGAAATTAATTTTGGCTTGAAAACCGATAATCAGCCTGAATTGCATTCTTTTTGATGATTGTCTAGATATATACTCGTATGTTATATAATTCACCTTTGCCTAAGGATTCCTGTGCAGACAGCCGATTCTATGCTAATGTCATTTCTTAAACACTAGATGTTGTCACATGACAGAAGTGGAAAAGACAGCCCAGGCTCTTTCAATAGGACCAGGGCAATGTCCTCAGCTGACAGGGGCTCCAAGTCAGACAATCTCAGTGGGGTGCTGCTTTCCGGTCCACTGCTGCTGTCTTGGGTTTTGCTCTCTCCTGATCTCTGGTTCCTATTTTCTGGCCATGACTTTGCAGTCCCTTTTACCGGAGCTCTTAATGCCTCTTCTTCTCACTAGGCTCTGACCTTGGCCTTATCCAGTGACTCTGCTCCATCTCTTGACTCTCAGATTAGATCTAACATTTGCTTGCTACTTCTTCAGAACTCAGCCCTATGACAGAGAATTTGGCTTGTTCATGCTGTACCATACCACATACGACAAAAGGGTCTACTGAACATAACTAAATAAATATTGTGGGTTCATACTGAAAGTTCTTTATCTCAATTCTATTGTACTTTAATTCATTGGTATGTAAGTCAGATGTAAGTGACAAAGACACAATGAAAATTAATGTAAGCAAAGGAATTGGTTGGCCTTTGTATCAAGGTTGAGCTGACTGGGGCATTCTGGACTCAAGGATCTAAGCTGATGTTTCTTTTCTCTCATCATCTGAATGCTCTAAGGGCAAGTCTCTGTGTTATCCTCTCCTGTTTAACAGAATAAACCATATCTCTAGGCATATACAATTTTGAGCTCAAAACAACACTTCCCCCCAGTATTTTGCATATCAATCACCAAGTCTCCAATTGACTCTGCTTGCATTAGGTGATCTCTTATAGAGTGATCCCACAATACTCCAAGGGAATTAGGACATGCTAATTGGTCAGATTGAAGACTTGTCCCACCCTGAGGCTGCTGGCTTGTGGTCTGCTTGTGAGAAGAAATCAATTGGAGGAAAAGTCTAACAGACTTTCCAAAACTGGTGCACTGAAGCAGGAAAAACCCCTGTGCTGCTATAAGCATAAAGAAATATTCTATCTTAGAAAGCAAACATTCTTTTCTGCATGTGGAACTGAAGGAGAAAAAAATAAATTTTGTATGTTTCAAACAATGAAAAACATCACAGCAAGAATGAGAAAGGCCCACTGTGTGTGTGTGTGTGTGTGTGTGTGTGTGTGTGTGTGTGTGCATGCGCGTGTGTGTTCATACTTTCATGGAGGTTTAGAGGCTCTTACACAGTGTGAATGCTCTCATGGAGGGCAGAGGTTCTTGTACAGTGTGAATGCTCTCATGGAGGGCAGAGAGGCTCTTGCAGTGGGTGCATGCTCTCATGGAGGTTTAGAGGCTCTTACATATTGTGAATGCTTTCATGGAGGGCAGAGGCTCTTGCATAGTGTGCATGCTCTCATGGAGATTCTAGGCTCTTGTACAGTGTGCATGCTCTCATAGAGATTCTAGGCTCTTGTACAGTGTGCATGCTCTCATGGAGATTCTAGGCTCTTGTACAGTGTGCATGCTCTCATAGAGATTCTAGGCTCTTGTACAGTGTGCATGCTCTCATGAAGCTTCAAAGGCTCTTGCATTGGAGTCCCATTTTCCATCTTTTGATAATGGAGCTTTGGTGAAAATGAATTGAATAATGTCTGGTTTTTCAGAGTGCTCATTAAGCTACTTCTGCTCTTCCGCCAACCTTGAGAATTGTGGAGGAAGCTTGCCATTGGCTTGGAATTTAAAAGATCAAAGGCCTTGGCCCAGGCAATGTGAAATCTGAAATGTAACTCTACACATCAACAGAAAAGGTGTAGACAACAATTAAAACAAAGTTCCTGCCCACACTCTCCTCTCACCATTAAAACAATATAATCCTGTTCCAAAGTGATACTTTCATAGGCAGGGTCATGAAATTCACAGAGGAAAAAAATAGAACAATTCTTCCTGAAAATGAGCTCATGCACAAAAAGGAACAGAGCACCAAAGGACACAGCTCCACCTGAGGAAAAGCCAGGAATTGAGCAAGGAGAGGAAATCAGAGGGGCACGCACCCAGAAGGCAAAGAGTCCGAGGAAGATAATAAAATGGGCATATTAAACCTGACAGAAGAGGCCAGCAGAGGAGTGGGAATGGCAAGGAAAGAGAAGTTCAATGCACAGTATGGAGCTTGGCCAATGGAAATGCAAATATTGACATTAAAAACTTAATGGATGACATAAACATCATCTTATAAACTAACTGGCTAGTAGAAGATGAAGTTGACAGATGATCCAGAATGAATGTAGAGCAGGCTTAAAAAAATATGACAGGTTGGTTAAGAGATGTGAATGATAGCATAGGAAGAAATTCTGAAGATACCAGTAAGAATTTCAGAAAGAGAAGTGAAAGGGAATGATGTGAGACAGTATTTGAAGGGATGGTGAATAATAATTTTCTAAAATTAAAGAAGCAAATAGAAATATTGCATACTACTTATAGTTTGATATGTGGAAACTAACTTATAGTTAATACATTTTAATTTTTAGTTATTTTAAATGCCCTCTGTGCGTGCGTGCGTGCGCGCACGCGCGCGCGTGTGTGTGTGTGTGTGTGTGTGTGTGTGTGTGTATTTGACCAGTCAGCGATTCATTAATTAGAAAGCATCAAACTTCAAGTGACATAATGGGACATAAGAAGAAAATGTAAAAGGCCTTGAAGGGAGTTCTTTGAGGGGCAGGGAGAATGAATAATGATTGATTGAAGTTCAGTGGAGATGGAAGATCAAGAAAGATAAAGTGTAAATCTTAAGAGAGCCAGAGAGTTAAGATCAGGTTCTTAGTATGAAGGTCACTCACAGTTACAAATTGCCCGAGAATAGTGTCCTCATTGGAAGTGCATCCCAAGAAGAGAAGACTGCCCAAGGTCTGATGGATAAACAATAGCCCAGGATCCAAATTCAACAAAACTGTAATTTAAAACTAAAAAATGAAATATGCTCTCAAATATAGTTTGCTATCCATATATCATCAGTTATAAATCTTTTAAGGGATATAATTAAGTAGAAGTAAGAAGCTTAACTCAGTAAAGAATGAGGAGCAGAGGATATTAAACTGAGCTATTGACAGAAATACCTCAGTTTAAACTGAGAAATGACGGTGGCAGGTAGAATGAAGATGAATAGAGGGGGAGAATCCAGTAGACAGTGACTCCAAATTTTATTATAATATTCAAAGACAATGAATATTAGATAGCTGCGGGAAGAGATATGATGTGGGACAGTAGAGACACAGCAAAGATCTATTTATTGTAGCATCCCAGGTTTTACTCATCCAAACACTTCTCAAAATGGTGCAAGAAGGTCTGGAAACAGCCCATACTTCTCTACTTTGTGCAGAGTTGCTGAAATCAATGGAAGCCTACTGTAAACTCATAGGCACTCTCATCATTTTGTACTGTGCAAATGGTACCTCATGCTAGGAAGCTGGGCCTATCTTCTGCCATACCGCCTTACTAAGTAATCAGAGCTTTGTGTTCATTTTAGCTCACAGTTTGAAAATGTGTCCTCTTTCTTAGAGGCCCCATGCTTGCCCTCTAGCATAAACCCAGAAAAACCAGCTATAAGAGAGTGGGAGGCACTGAGCAATCAGTCCATGAGGCAGTGGTAGGAACAGGGTTCTTATAATTAACAATAGAAATTACTGATCCATGAGTGAGAATAACCATGCTGTTGTGGTGGGTTCATTTTCTTTCTGGAATCAAGCTACTCGGCATCCACTTTATTAGTTTACCACAGGAAATTATTGTCATTGGGATTTCAAGAGACCAAAATCATAGGGTGTTTCTTGAACTCTTTTGAAGCAGCTTTTCTTACACCTGACTTGCACACAGGAACAAATACTATCCAGAGGTGTGTGTGGTACACATGGCAACAGGTAGAGTTCCACTGATCTGATAGTTGGTTATCTTTATCTTCATAATTCATATAAAAGAAGTTACTTTACAATGGGAGCTGAAATTTCAGATTCTTGAAACTACCACCTACATATATAGTAATATCTGGGATCATTCAAAACTAATCCAAAGTTTGACAAGATTCCTGGGAATGGTCCTTTCTCCATTGCACAAAGCTGTGATGGGAATTTTCAACCTTTGGTTCCATCCCTCCATGACTGACCAATCCTTCCTTGATACACTGTCCTTATGCCATGATGCTGTCTCTATCCAGTGTCCTTCAGTATCTGGCTCGGAGAATTGATAGCATTTTCTTGTTTCTGATTCTGCTATGACCAGTGACATTTTACTGATAGAATGTTTCCTAGTGGTGGATGGTAGTTCAAACTAGGTAGCAGGCTATATGAGACAAGAATAAACCATGAATTTGACCTCATACCAGGCAAGGTTTCTAAAGATTTAAGAGCTTATAGTGATAGTGTGATGGAAAACACTGAATGCTGAATTTTTGGTAGGATATCAGAGACTTAGAATCTGAAGGAAGTCAAGACTTCCCTACCAGGGTAAAAGAAACAACCTAATAAAAGGCGACACTTTACAGTTGAAACTTGAGGTTAGACTTTCTTGTCACAAGGCATGGTTTATTTCCAACAAATTTAAGTTGTGTGTCTCATTCTACACAACCAGGAGAACATATTTTACTGAAAGTAACCTGCTCTGAATTATTTTCTATAATTTTTTTTCAAGGAACAAGAGACCAAATCAACATTAAATCATAATTTTGGATCAAAATAGAATCTCTCTTGGCCTGGAGAATATAATCTGTTAATATTACTTGAGTTTTGTTATGCATTTACATATAGCAGGATTGTTATAAGTCTGATGTGGGTTCTGCCTTCTTGAGGCATGTGATGCTGAGGAAATTTGATTAAACTTTGTGAAAGAGCAGCTCTTCTGCAATAGTGGATGAACTCAGGACCCATTTTTCAGAGCCTGACTGCAAGACCTGGCACCCTCACCAGCCACTGGATGATAAATGAACTGTCCCTGAATGCCCAACACCCATGCTAATAGCTTTAAAATATCAGTTGTTTATAAGAAAGAAGTTGGGAGCTCTGATCAAATTTTATGTCTCAGGAGTCCACAGATACATCTCCCCCCCCCCCGCATTGCTAGAATGGCAGGCAGTGTTGTAAGGCAAGGGAAGAAATCCATTTACCATTTAGATGTTCTCTGTGGGTTAACAACATTACACCTCTCATATCAAAATATAGTAGAGTGAGTGCCCAGTAAATTCTTATGTGAAATGAGATATGAAATCCAGACCACTCTCTTCTGCATTTTCCTGTCATATCAGAATTATAAAGGAGTTTTATCTGGTATTTACAGAGGTGTGGAATTCAACCCAAATATATGAAGACTATAGCCCAGGCCAAAGGGCTTATTTTTTAAATGGCAGTTAAACAGTCAAATGTGACTAAGTGCCATGAATGTCAGTGTCATATTTGAGGGTATTGAGCTAAATCTTTACCTTAATGTGTGTAGCTTTGTTCTTTTCATCTTTTTCCATTCCTATCCTCATGGGTTTGATTCTGCAGAGATTTGAATATTAATTTTGATGTGAAAGGTGACCATTGAGATTATCAAATATTGTAGTAAGAAGTTTCTGGCCTGGCCTAGCCTGTAGATCTGGACCAGTAGTCCCAAATAATCACACAAAGTCTTATATTGATTACATGCTGTTTGGCCTATGGCTCAGGCATATTACTTGCCGATTCTTACTCTTAAACTAACCCATGATTAGCCACATGGCTTTGCACCTTTTCACCCTCGTGTTCTTTCCTCTGTGTCTGTTGGCATCTCTCTCTGCTCGTCCACTTCCCAGAAGTCTCCTAGTCTATTATCCTCACCTATACTTCCTACTGACCAATAAGTATTTTATTAAACCAATACAAGCAACAACTCTTTATAGTATATGAAGGCAATATCCCACAGCACTTTTGTAGCCAGAAGTTTCTGGCCTTCTGGCCCAAGGTCCAGACCTGTAGTCTCGCAGCTGCTCAGTCCCAAATAATCACACAAAGGCATATATTAATTACAGACTGTTTGGTCCATATCTCAGGATTATTGCTATTTAACTCTTATACTTTAAGTTAACTCATAATTCCTCTTTATGTTTAGACACATGGCTTGGTACCTTTTCTCAGAGCAGCATTCTCATTTTCCTCCCTCTGTGCCTGGCCAGTGTCTTTCCCTTAGCACTTCCTCTTCCCAGAATTCTCCTAGTCTGGTTGCCTTGCCTCTACTTCCTATCTAGCTACTTGACCAACTGGTGTTTTATTAAACCAATATTTACAATGACAAATATTTTCCAATGTTTCAAAAAGCATAATCTCACAGCAATGCATTGCCTATTCTCCAGTCTTTCCTTATCATGTTCCTAAGAAAAAGAGTCATAGAAGAAACTATTTTATTAATAATTCTGATAAACTTTTTGGTAGAAAAATGTTCATCTCAGAACATTTCTCAGATGTAGATAAGGAGTAGACTTTACTTCTCTATGGAATCTGTTAGTTTTTTTTTATTTTATCCAAGTGGGAAATTTAATATGCTCAGGGAAAGAATAATCTATTTAGAAGGAAGGCTTACCTGAAGCTGTAGATTATAGAAACAGATCAGATAAAACTTATAGGAAGCAAAACTAGAAAATCAGACTTCAAATATGCAAACCTGGGCACTGGGATGGATACAAAAGGTCAGAATATTAATTACAAGGGGGAAGGATTGAAATTATAAAAATTAAACTTATAGAAAATTTAAATGTGAAAATCAAAATAAGTGTTGAAGTCATGAGTCTCTGCTCTTATGATGGTATTAATTCCATTGTCACAGGAGTGAGATACTTATCACAAATAAGCTCATGAGTAAGGCTATTTCTCTCCTTAAAATACTCACTCTCTCTTGCTCTCTACAAAGGATGATTTAGCATAATATCCCAACCAGGTATGGGGCCCTTAATCTTAGATTTTACCTTTAGAACTGCAAGAAACACATATATTGTTTCTTGTGATTTACTCATTCTCTGATATTGTGTTGTAGCAGCACAAAATTAACTAATATAGTCTATAATATAATGAATGACCTTTAGAGACAAGTGGGAGGTTAAGGATGTTCGCTACTGTTTCAGAGGAGCAGGTTTAGGTTCCTAGAATCCAAGTCAGGCAGCTCAAAACAATGTGTAACCAGTTCTAGGCCTATTCTGGACTCCCAGAACACCTATGCCCACTAGTACCTTCACATATACATACATGCATACATGCTATTTCTTTGAAATATGGCAATAAATGTATCAAAAGGTTTAAACAACCACTGGGTTCTAAGTCAATTTCATATGTGGAATTACAAACACCATGAGAGATGCAGAAATGCTGTATTTTGAGTTTCAGGAAAGACACATTAGACATTTAGAAAATAAATACAAGTCATATGCAGAGGCAGAAATAATTAGGTTGACCTTTGACTTAACCAGTGACATCCAATTTTAGAAGATAGAAACATGGAACATTTTCCATTCTAGGGGAAAGGGTGTGGAACTAAGGTGATTTTCCCTCCAGAAAAAAGACATGACCACTTTGAGAATTTTAACAAACATGGCAGAGCAGTGGGCTATTCTGCTGTGAGAAAAGTTAGAGACCTAATTCATACCGTTCCTAAAATAAATTGCAAGAATTGCAGACTTAAATGCTTAGAAAAATCATAAGAAATAGGAAGTATTTTAAGTGTTTTTCCCCCTAATGTTAATGTCCTCTGACTCAAAATTTAGCAACAGAGCTGGAAAGATGGGTCTCTTGGCAAAGTACCTACTGTACAAGCAAGATAACCTGAGTTCAGATTCCCAGAACCCAAATGAAAAGCCTAGTATAGAGGGCACGTGTCTATAATCTTCATGTTTAGAGTTAGGACAGGGATCAGACACAGGAGGATCAGGCATACTGACCTACTTCTCTAGCTATTTGCTGAGCTCCAGGTACAGTGAAGAGACCTGTTCTCAAAACATACCAAGGTGGGAAACGACAGGAAAAGATTCCCTCTGGCTTCTGCATACATATGCAAACATAGACATGCATATACATGTGCATCCACACAGCACACATGCACACAAAAAATTTAAAAATCCATAGAAAAAATTAGGTACTATACTTGCACATGAATTTTTAAAAATAAATATCTGTAGTAGAAAATGAAAGATGAACTACAAGAAAGTATCTGTAGTATCTTTGACAATATCAATATCTTAAGCACACAATGGATGCCTACTAATCAATTTGGAGAAGATAATATAATACCATCTTAATAAACATGTGAACTATTAATTTATGAGGTTTTGCACATTATATACAGATATGTATATATTCCCTTGCATCCACATGCTCATTGTTACAACGCTTGAGGGCTATTGGACTCATGTGCTTTCTGGCAGTATTGGCATAAGTTTTAAATATATTTAACAAAGCAAGTTCTAGAAGCCTACCACAAGAAGTATTTCCTTATATCAGTAAAGATATCTATACTTTGTAGCAATAAAACATGTACCAAATATCTATTGATAAAGAAGAGATTATATATGTCATGCTATATGCAAGCTATGAAAATTTACAGGGTCTTTAATAAATGTATTATACTATACAAAATAATCTTTAAAACATTTCAAGTTATAAAAGTTTTGAAAATGCACATCACATAATAACATTTATACAAAAGACTAAATAGGCATTTAAATGCAATAGAATGACTTTAGGCACTGTACTCTTTACACTTTTACATTGCCTTAATTTAATGCAAATAGTTATATTACTGTTATACTTTGATAATAAAAGTGATTTAAATAACTAATACATTTTACTATGAATAAAAATATTTTGGCTACCTACATAATAAAATTTAAGGCTGTATTCCTATCACTATAATTGGAATAATAGTTGTCTCACTTTTGTTGGCAAGTTTTTGTCTACTAAATGAGTGAATGAATGAATGAATGAGTGATTGATAGGTAGGTAGAAACTTAATGGGGATTTCATGGTAGACACCAGTACGAGGTGTATAGAAGTATATATGCTTATGTGATGAAAAAGCTGCTTATAAATGATGAGAATAAAACCCCAGAAATGAGACACACATCTCTGTTGCCAGAACAGTTGATTGAAAATTGCAATCTTTGGCCAGCCAACCAGTCCTCTGAATGATTAGCTTGGGAGTTTAATCAGTAGCTCTGAAAGAGAATAGCCGTAACCAGTCCTGTCAGAGCCTATCACTAGATCAGAGCTGTATCCAGGTTGGTGGAACATTTCACATCAGTATCTCAGAATGTGAGAGCATCTGATCAAGGCAGCTCACTTTAAGATGCATTACCCAATTTCCTAACCACATAAAAATGTTTATGAGGCATTAGATGTATGTACCATGAACTTGTCTTAGAAAAATATGTTTATATCAACTCAGAATTTATTGCTGGCAATGGAAGATCTAAGTGCTCTGCAGACCAGTCAGCTAATGTAGATGTGTGATGGTCCAGGATGTCAAGCAGTAAGAAGATATGGGGCCAGGGCTTAGTGAAGATTGATGCCATCCAAAAAGCTCTAGCTTCCATTTGCATTTTAAACTGTGATATTCACACATAACTGGATATGTCCAGTTTGTATCCTCAGGATTAATTGCCATGCATCCCTGTGTTTAGTAGCATTTTGTCATTACTATATCTACCTTGGGCAATTCCTCCCACTTACTTCTGCCCTATACCTTATGCCTTGTTTATCAGCAAAGAATTCCTTCCAAGGCATACATATATACAGTGTGTGTGTGTGTGTGTGTGTGTGTGTGTGTGTGTGTGTGTGCGTGTACATGTAACCAACAGACAGAAAGACAAACAGTGTCTCATATAGCCCAGGTTGGCTTTGACCTCACTAAGTCAAGGTCATTCTTGAACTCTTGATTCTGATTCTCCTGCCTCTATTTCCCAAATACTGGAATTACATACATCTTCTACCATAGAGGGCTCCCAGATCTGCCAATGGCAATATTCTGTATAGCCAAGCTCACATCCTACCTGGCTCGCAAGCATTCTCAAAAATTTTCATTCCCATCTCTGAGTCTCTTTGGAATCATAAATCATTGTGAGTTTAAGGTCATCTAGTCAGTTGTGAGATGACTAAATTCTCCTACCATTAGATGACACCACTCACCCTGATTTGGTGATCTCAGAGGACAGCAGGACATCTCTGTGGAATTTGAAGTTTTCTCTTCCATACAAATTTTACTTGCTTCCTATTCACTTCAAGTTGCTGAGCTGGCATTTTGTGCGGGCATCTTAATATTGTGTGACAGGGTATTTAAGAAAATTTTAAATTTGTTGTCCAAATTTAAAATAAGGACAACATAAATATCCAGATTTCTGGTCTCTTTTGAAAAAGAAGAAGGAAATGCAATAAGCCCTGGAAAGCAGGTGTAGATTTTACCCAGCAGTTGTTATCTGATGTTAAAAAGCTCCTGTCTGTCCCCTATCACCCAAGCACAGGACCTGATATTGAGCCCAGTGTCATCTACCTAGGATAACTGAGTCTGCACAGTGAGAGAGCTAAGTGTTTCTTGTTCTTATGCCTATTGCAGAGGAAGTACAAGAGTGACATTGGCCTAACATGGTCCATCGAACCCTGTGGAATCCAAGCAGTCATCTTTAATGTTAAGCATGAATGTCCTCTCTGATAGAAAAACCCTTTAGATATTAAAAAAAGAAAGATGGAAAAATGTAAAGTCATCTAGAATTAAATGTTTTCTCTTCTGCAAACTCCGCTTGTGCCCTGCAGTCCCTGGTGATACTCACGGTTCCTGCTGCTCTCCACTGAACAAGTTTGTTTCTGTTTTCAAAAGTGTATTAAAGTTTTTGAGCCAAATGCAAGGATTATTTTTAATCCCTATGAAATTGTGTGTGGATTTACACAAGATGCTTGGCCTCTCATCAGAAACTTGTGGATTAATACAGAGAATTTAGAGCTAGATGCAGGCGAAATTAAGTAATTGCATATTGATTTGTGTAGCAATAAGTTCCAATATTTCTAGTAGCTTAACAGTGAGTTCTGTTCAGAAACAAATTCTGTCTTATATTTTTATTAATGGCTGAACTCCTGGGAAATATGTCCAGTCTGTCAGGTCAGCAGCTGATATGGGCCAGAGAAGTAAATAAAATGTAGAATAAAACATTAAGATTCATAAAAGAGTGACAGGCTAGAGAGAATACATGTTATTAGGTGGCCCTTTATAATGAGTCCCTGAATTATTAATTATTTTATCATTTTTATATGATGTTTAATCATTAATAGCCAGATCTTTAAACACAATTTGTTTAGTTTAGAAAGCACACAAATGTACTAAATTTCTTAATGTGGGCAGAATTTTTTTAACAAGCTATAAATCATAATTCAATTTTTCCCCTTAAATTTTTTTTATGATAAACTAACTCAACCTAAGGCCTTATCTAAATTTCCTCTTAAACTTTATCATTAATAAGTGAATATTGATTTAACAAATGAAGAAAGAATCTATCTTAGCTTCTATAATTAAAAAAAAATATGAATGGATCTGTGGTTTAAGAATGGCGTGTACCACCAAGTCTGAAAATCTGAGTGTAGACCCTGGACCCACATGGTGGAAAGAGGGAACCAGTTCTTACAAGTTGTCCTGTGACCACTGCACATGCTCCACAGCATGGTCACACACATACACATTCACACAATGTCAAATAACCATATAAATGTAGGACAAAAAACAATGTTTGGCACTTTTCTCTACAAGAGTCACTTCTCAGGGCTAGGGAGATGGCTCAGTGGTTAGGATCTCATTCGCTCTTGGAGAGGACTTGAGTTTTGTTCCCAGCACCCATATCCAGGTCATCTGATGCCTCTGGGCTCCAAGGCCACTTACACTCACATGTACATACTCCACACACACACATCACACATACAAAAGTAAAAATAATATAAATCTTTTTTATCTAAATTACCTGTTCACTCATGGCAAACTGGCATGTTCATAGCAAAAGGCAATCACTGGTGAGTGATGTGTTTGTAACTCTCCTGAAGTTCTTAGGATACAGCCACATTACAAGACTGGAGAATACATCCTTGATCACATCCAGAGCATCTCTGCTGTTCTTGGGACACAGTAGACCAGACAGATGTTGTTCAGTTGTTTCTCCAAGCTCTAATTTTTCCATCACATAAGCTGATTGACTCGAGAGCCTATATCAAAGTCTCTAAAGTCTCTAGGAAGTTCACTTAAATACCCAAAGAGGAATATTGAAAAGAATAACAAAAGGCTGCCTTTTTTCCCTTTTGTCTACTCACCACTCACCTTTGACCAACTTGAGAAGAAATGGCTACTGAATTCAGCAAAAACCCACACATTTTTTTCCTCATTGAGCCATATATTATCAGCTAAGGATAAAATGATGTGTTTGGCTGGTTTTTCATCATCTTCCTGATAATGATTTCACAGATTCTCTAACTTAGCGTCCTCAGTTGGTCCTTCTGACATGCAGCTTGGTGTACAGAGACACTTCTTTGCTACATTGCAACCCATTGCCCAACTCAGTAGACACCACCCACCTCCTCAGCATTTCCTCTCTCCTGGAGCATTGCTTTTGTTAGCTGGTTCTTATTTGGTTCATGTGTGTAGAGTGAGGGGTTTGGAGACCAGATGCACTGTCACGTGTAATGAATTATTTCACACTAACTCATCAGAGACTAAAGTGAACAGAGCAGTTATTTCCTCAGTGTTTTACCCTCATGTTGTGACTTAGTGCCACCAATTACGTTTAAAGAATGTCACCTTCTTTTCCTCTGCTGGTGTCAGCTATGCATGCAGAGGAAAAGAGGAGGAGGACCCAAAATTCACCCAGAAGACTTTAAGTAATTAAGCAGCTAGAATGCAGCTTTTTCTGTTGATGATCCCTGTGTCTGGTTTATATATTTATTTTGGCAAAAGAAAAAATATAAATCAGTTATGTTTAAAATTCTTTTTTACATGATTGAAATTTGTGCACATACATAGACACAGGCAAATAGACAAATATACACCTAGCTTTTTCTATTTTATCAATCATTTTAGTTGGTTTTCATTGTATATAGATTTATTTTTCACAAGTAATCTTTCCAAGCTAAATGTATTCATAGGTAGCTTAGGCAAGTAAGAATGATTTTCATGTCATTGAGTAAAAACTAACAATATAAAGAAGAGAAGAGATCTAGGGGCCAGCTTGGGTACCAACTACTATTGAGTTCTGCAGATCCTGGCCTTCTTACCTGATAAAGCATCATACAAGATTACCTCTTCTGGCTTCACTGGTGAGAAGTTCTTCATTGCTTGTAACTACCACTGAATGGAGGGCAATGTGTGTATGCTATACATTGGATCTACCCACAGAAAAATTCAAATGTTGCTGATTCTCATGCTTAGAATAGGGTAGTGGCTCAGGTATGTCTACAGTGTACTGTTGTTTTCTGTCCTCTATTGATTAGTGACATCAAGTAGGACCTGTCCCTTAGTTCATTATGGCATTATGTCATGAGTGTACTAGGATGGAGTTTCTGCTCTCTAAAGCAATATCAGCAAGCTCCAAGTCTTCCCTAGACCCCTGACAGGCTCAGAGTATAGTGGTGACTCCCTGATCCCATTCCTCCTGGTATGGAACAATTATTCTTCCATTTTTACTTTTTCATTTTTGTGGAATAGTTATAAACTAAAGCCTTCTGTGCTGTCATTGAGGCTTTCCTGGGAGTTGTGCTGGACATCTTCCTCTTCCTGTGGCTCATAGCCCTGTCTTTGACCTCTCTACTGCTGGTTTCTAGTCAGCCACATTACTCCACTGGCCTATTAGAGCATATCACCATTGATGTTTCATTATTATCTGCTTACTATGTGTTATATTCTGAAAATGATTTATGTCAACCTTCCCAATCTCCCTAAATTGTTATGTTATATTATTCATATTCCTACTTAGTAGATAAGAAACTTTGCACTGAAGAAGGCTAAGCTACTTCTTCAGGCCCTTGCCTGGAAATTGCAAGGTCTTTGGTACAGTTAAGTGAGATAAATGGAATAAATGTCAAAAGAAAAAATTCAGAGTTCCCATGAGAGGAAATGTCCTGGCTGCAGATGAACCCAAGAATACAGCATGACTAAGAGACAGGAGCCATCAGTAAGAGAGATTTCCTCAGTCAAGGCTAATATGAAGCAGGCATCAGAGTCAGTGTAAAGATAATGGGCCAAAACCACCAGAGATGAAGCTTATCCTACGGCCACTTCCTAGCAATCCTGAGACATTAACATGGCCTGTCTAATGTCCAACAAAACATACACGGAACTTCTAAGAAAGATGAATGAGATTGGCTTTTTGTTAATTATACGACATCAGGTATTGATATACTTGGCCTCTTATGTTGGGGATATCAGAGCCAGCTGAGATACCAAGAAAGACAAGGTCATATTTAAAAGCTTTTTTTTCTTTTTGAATTCAATTTATTCCCAAACTGCTAGACACATGTGCAGCTCTCTGTTGTCAGATGGAAGGTAGTGGAGATTAAGGGAGACTAGTTTATCCTCTTATCCAAAGCTATTGTCCTGGTAAAATGAAGATTTATGTGCCTTCCCTTGGGAGTGACACGGCCCTACACCATGAGATGAATTTTTATCTAGGGCATGGTGAGACTTTTCACATGCACACTGAACTAAAGGAAAGCCTCAGTAGAAATGGGGTGCTTGGCTGCTGTACTCAGAAAATGTATGTGCATTATGCATAAAATGCAAATTTCTGCAAAATTTGGAAATCTCATTTTCACGAGAGAAGTATAATGGTTGCAGTTTGTGGCGAGTAAGCACCCCCTCTAAATATTATTCATTCTTTGTAAATGCATTTTCTTTTCTTTTTTCTATACATAATATTACACTATTTGTTACAAGTTTTTCCCACACTGAGCACTATTGTTACTTTGCCCCAGATGTTGGATGATCTTTGTGGAGCCAGTATATCCTAGGTTTCCCCTTTAGCCTCTTTGCCTTTCCTCTTGGAAAATTGCCTCTGCAGCACCCATGGGTGAGTTAGGTGAGTGCTGGTGAGTTGTCAGGAGAAATCTTTATAAACATTCTTTTCACTGTAGTGATGAAGTCCATTGAGAAGGCACCCCACCCCTTATGCCGGCCATGGGGCTTTGGCACTCTGATGTGATACTCTGTGAAAACTGCCATTTCTCCTCTCCTCAGAGAAATAAGCTAAACCTTTCATGCTTTAATTCTCTATTTGAAAACCACTGGACTGAAACCTATAGGAAATTCTGTCTGCTTGCTTTTTCCTCTTTTCAAATCAATAGCTGTTTTGAGATTATCTCTACATTCGTAAGTGAACATGGGATTTCAGTTTTGAGCCTTTCTGGATGCGCTAGAAGACTCGTGGTCTCTCTAGCAGCTGAGAAATGACTTGGCCGCAGTGCACATTGGGGATTCTAGGAAGAATGCTAGGTATTCTGTCTCAGTGCCAGACTGGCCACCATGGTGGCCTCTATCCATCCATCAAAACCTGGTATGGTTTGGGGGGCAAAACTGTGAAAGTTCTGGTCTCCATAGAGTATGGTTATCTGTATCTATCATAATTTTAAAACATGGGCTGTCCATTGGACCCCACGGCTCTTGCCAGTCTCTTTAAAGGGCTTCTATGCTCTGCCTCCACTTTCACGTCTTGTAAATGAGTCTGCAAGATGTGGTAAGTCAGACTGACTTACCCTGTTGAGGGT
The DNA here is from genome assembly GCA_004025045.1 of Sigmodon hispidus. Taxonomy (NCBI): domain Eukaryota; kingdom Metazoa; phylum Chordata; class Mammalia; order Rodentia; family Cricetidae; genus Sigmodon; species Sigmodon hispidus. Next base: position 206,327 of record PVIH01000111.1, on the reverse strand, counting down.
GTTCTAAGGAGGGTGGATGATACTAGATGTTCCCTTCTTCCCACCATTGCATTAGTCCAGTATCTACTTGAATCTCAGTCCCCACTGTCTGCTTGGCCATCTACAGATGATTCAGGCTTCATCTCTTCACCTTCCATCTGACAGCATTTGAAGGTCTTTCCCAATCCTTTTCTTGGATTTCTTCAAACGAAGTCTTTACTGGCCTCACAGCCTCTGGTCTCTGTTCCCTCCGGTGTATTCTTTATGCTACTCTCAGAGTCCTGCCACTTGTGTTAGTCAGTGTACCACCTCCAGCCCTATAGTGTCTGCTGACACCTTAGGACTGACACACAGCTTCTCAGCGAGGCATCCTTAGCTCTCATTGGACTGCCTCTGCTTTGAGCCCTTTGGGTGTTCATAGACAGACATGTGACAGACCAGGCAGGGGAACATGGACTTGGAGAAGACTCAGCCTGCCTATATTTAACATATCTGAAGGTGGCTTATGTTGCTGTACTATCTAGTTACTGTCATCAGAAAACAGGGCCAAAATTAATGGCTCTGAATTTTTGGGAGAAAAAATGGATCTCCATTTTTTTTTATGTGATGTTAAACTCATATGTCTAAATGTTGAAAATAATTGATTTTCTTTTTCACAAATAAATCAAAAGAGAATGGATAGGCCCAATGAAGGCAGACAATCAGGGGAGCCTGGAGGTTCTGAATAACCTACCCTGTGGCTGTCTCTGTTCTAATCCAGAGACAGGCAAGTGTTTTGTTAGAACTGGATAACATGGGCATGTTGTCTCTGTGAATCCTTTCCTCTGTGGTGGTATACACAACTAGCGACACCTACTAGCTGAATGAGTGAGCAAGGGTACGCTCCAGTAGAAGGCTGTTCATGAGAGAGGAAGCAGTTGGCCTAATCCTGTTGCTGGGGTCACTCTCCTGATTTCTGCCTGATCACACTAAGGGATCTCAGGCTTATCTAGAGACTATTCATAGAGGCAGAAATGCCTTTTTACATAAAATTGCTCTGAGTCATTGTTTCACCTGACTCTTTTCTGGACTAGAACCCAGAAACACAATCTTAGAAACCATGTTAAACCTTTTCTGAAGTCAATGTGTTAGGTGGTTTCTGGCCTCCTGTGTTATCCTGAGAGGTCTTCCTCAGTGTTCTCTCTGCTGGTCATGGTCACTTTTCTGCCTCTGGCCATCTCTTTGGTAGGTCTGCAACTAATAATCTATTTAACTGAGCGAAAAGAAATAATTAACATCATCTATTTTAACATAAATCTTAAGATTTTTTGTCTTTGTGTGTAGGAAGATGGGGTAAGAGGGCTTTATGTTACGAAGCCTGGCCTTGAATTTACTTTGTATGTAGCTCAGGCTAACCTCAACCTACAGCAGTCTTCCTTGCCCAAGGCTTTTAGAATCCTGAGATTACAACTGTGACCCACTATGCACAGCTCGAATTTTTAATTGAATACTTAATAATTACATTTATACAATTATAACTGTTAATAGTTATACTTGTTAATGTGTAATATACATGATGCTCTGGTGATATTTACATTGTATGCTGATCAAATCACAATAGTATATCTTCACATCAAACAATTATTATTATCATATTTGTTGGTGAAATGCTCAGGATCCACTTTTTACGCAATTTCTGTTCATTGTTATTATTACCAAACTGCAATAATCATCAGTTTTTACTTCTTGGGTCCACTGTAACTTTGCCAAACTCTTCTTCTTCCTCCCCATCTTCTGTGGCCTCTGGCTGGCCACTATTTCACTTTACATTCCTTCCAGATGTTTCACACAGGTTCCACAGAGGAATGAAATCATGTATTTGGCTTTCTGTGTAGAAAAAAATGTCCCACTGAGTCTAATCACATTATCATAAATGATAAGATTTTATCTATTTTTATAGGCAAATAATCCTCCATTGAATGCATATTCTCCTTCTCTTTATCATTTCACCTACTGATATTTGGTTGAATCCTCACCCTGGCCATTGTCAGGAACACTGCAGTATCTGATAACTTGGATGCCCCTAAACATACCCCTTGTAGGAAGCCTGGGGCATGTGATTGTTCTGGTTTTAATTTTGAACCATCCTCCACACTGCTTCCCATGATGGCTTTCCCTACTGACATTCTCACCAAGGCTTGGCTTTGCTGTCTATTCTCAGGCCCACTTGTTAGTTCTTATTATCAGCTGTACTAATAGCAAGATAGTATCTTGCAATAAATTGCCTTTGTATTTCTCTGATGATTAGCAGGACTGAAGCACTTTTCACAGATTTGCTGGCCATTTAAATAACTTCTTTTTAGAAATATCTTATTTACATCTTTTGCCTGTTTTCAAACTGGATTATTTGAGGCTTTGTTGCTGAGTTCCTAACATATTCTAGATGCTGACCCCTTGTGACATGAGTCGTTTGCAAATCATTTCTCTCATTTTTTAGGTTGTCTCTTTCCTGTGTTGATTGCCCTCTTTTCTCTGAAGCTTTGTGGCAGAGTTTGACATAATCCCACTTGTCTATTTCAGCCTTAGTCCACACTGTGCTTTGGAAGTCATCACCAAAAGAACTTTATCTATCTGTATGTCAAGAGATGTCTTCACTACATTTTCTTTTAGTAGTTTTATTTCTTCTATTTGTAGCCATGGGATCTTCTACAAGGTGTCACTGAACTTAGTGACTTAGGACTATGCTAAGAGGTGTTCAGAGTGTCCTGAACCAAGATGCCTGAGGTCTGTGCTCAGCTTTCCCAGTGGCTAACACTTGGCTGGGTCAACTCTGGCAGCTTCTGGGGTGGCACTGTTGCATCTCTGGGAACTGAACCTGTGTCTTTCCCAGTGCTAGGCCAGCATTCTACAGCTTGTTAACTCGTATGGTAATATGGTTGGTAAAAGTCTCTTCCAGGCCCATAAATCTCCGGGAAATGGCATTTTACACCAGCCACAGAGAGAATCTTTCTAATGACGACACCTGGTGCAGTAGCAAAGATTGCTAAGGGTAGAGAAAATTTTAGTTTCAACACTCATCATTGCCAGGGAATTTGTTTCAGGTTACTTGTACAGAATTATTTTGGTGTTTGGGGATATTTTAAGAAATTTGTTTCTTTACTATGAATGTTTCTCAAAGGCAGAGCTCTTGCCTGGCTATACAAAGTCTTGCATTCAGTCTGCCGTAGTGCTGAAAATGTTTGTTTCTCCACCTTAAATCTGAGTTCTAGTCTTTTGTACACTTGGTAGCATTCAAAGTCTTGTTTTACTCTTTCTGGGATCTGCATTGTAATGTCAGGTAACCAAACTTCTTGAAACTTCTTAGACTTGTGTAAATTATAGTAGTGAGGGAAAGTGAAGCACTGAGTCGTAGAGGGGACAGATTCCCAGTTGGTTGCATGAAGATGAACTTCTCCTTTGCCTCTGTCACTGCCAAAATGCAGCCTGAGGAAAAGTACTGAATCTCTCAGATACCTGCTTTCCTCCTGGATGAAATGGGAACCATACACTGCTATAAGTCAGTGTGGTAATGTATTTACAGCATCCAACTAACCCAGGATAAACACTCAACAAATGGCCAGTGGGTGGTGACGTAAGCCAGAGAGGTAGAAGCAGTCAGATCTCTGTGAGTTTGAGGCCAGCCTGGTCTACATAGTGAGTTCCATGACAGCCAGGGCCACGCAAAGAAATCCTGTCTTAAATAATTAAGTAAATAAATGAACAACTCAACAAATGGTCCTGCTACATTTACTACGTCTACTACTATCAGCACCAGCATCAGTTCTGAGTTATCGTGTCATGGGATGGTCCTAGTCAATAAGCTTAGACTGGGTACTTTTCACACTTCTTAGTAACTGGCATCCAAGATGAGTCTTGTAGTTAAAGACATTCCAGCAAATTGCTCTGCAGTGTTCTTCCAGAACAGATAACTGGAGCATGCTAGTGGCCTATACCAGATCCAGCCAGGGGCGGAAGATAGATCAGGAAGGCTGCATCTAAGAACCATTCTCAGAGTTTCAGTTGCTCCAACTCCCTTTTAAGAAACCCTAACCCTAAGGGTCCATATGAAGTCTTGATAAGTGATCATGCATTTTATTTGAAAGTGTGTTTAATCTATTTTTGTAATGGTAAGCCTATTTTAAGATTCAAGAGAGCTGCATCTGAGCCAATTATAATGTAGTAGCCTAGTGGTGATGATTATGATCACTTGCAATGTAGCAGCCAATAGATATCTGGTATGCAAGAGACAAGGAGCTAACAGGCTACTGGCTCTGCCAGGCAGAGTGAAGTGGTCCCAGGTGACTTGGCTCTGTTGCATGCAGTCGACATCAGAGAGTACTATGCCTTCAGTGTGCACAGAAGGGCAGGAGGGCAATAGTACCCCTGCCACCAATGTGACTTTGCTAGAAGCATTAGTATAGGATTCTATGAGGGGGATCTCATCTGTTTTCTCCTCTGGATGACAATAGCAACTCAACTTTCTGCCAACAACTTTACCTTGGCTTTCTGTCTTTGCAGCATCATGATACTGTAGCCTACCAGACAAGGAGCTCCTGTGTCACAGTAAGAGCTAGGGAATACCAGCCAAGTTCATTTCCAAGCCAGAGACACATTTGAACCACCCTCCTTCTGGAGCCTAGCTGCACTTACTGCTGAGCCCGAGCTGTCTGAAGAACCACTCAATTATCTCCCATGATCAGTTTAATATACAGGCATAAGCTTCTATAACTTTTTTTTAAACTCCAATTTTCTAAGCTCATGGTTGTCTTTTATAAATTAAACAAAGATAGTATCTGAGAGAATGCCAAGCACCCCTCCTGACACACAAAAGATTTGCATAAGTGTGGAATGTGAATTGAAAGTTCTACCATCATTATTGGCAGGAGAACATTTCTAATGTCCAACTGTGGTTTATATCTTTCTTATACTAATAAAAAGAAAAACAACTAAAATCCTCCTGGATGCTTATTGAATACCATGTAAACCAAGACATGATCCACTTACAGCATATCCAGAGAGCAATTTCTTCTCCTTTATTAGGTAATCAGTAAGATGTACTCTATTGTCTACTGGAGGACTCTGGAAATCAAATGCCTGGAGTCTGAGGGGAGATTTGTACAGTCTGTTTCCTGGTGGGCTGGAGCTATCTCTGAGTAGGTGTTGTGGTTCATTAGAAGAATTACACAGACGTGATTGAGTCAGAAGACAACACAGAATCTGATACATAGCTTGCCAAGTGATGCAGAGAGAGGATGGGAAGGAAAGAGAGCAATCATGGACCCAGTATTCAAATAAAGAGGGATCACTCACCTTAACCCTCATAAATGATCTCTTTATCACTTGCTTGGGTCAGAAGTCCCCAAGGACAAAGAAAAGGACCAAGGCTCATTAGAGTGACCATGTGCTTCTCCCAGGCAGAAAGTAATAAAATCACAGGAGTGGTGTACACAGCCTAGAGACTACATTAGAAAACTTGAGAAAAAGAGAAATATGCTGTGTTCTTAGATAGGAACACTCAGTATTTTATTATGCAAATTCTTCTGTGTGGTCTTTATGTGGTTTCTGTAGTTATAATAGAGTGTTTGTCCTGGTAAATGTTGGTTTCCAACTTGATGCAGCTTAGAAGCACCGGAGAGGAAAAGCTGCAATTGAAAACCTGCCTAGATCAGACTGTGGGCATGAATGTTCACAATTGTCTTATAGTTGACATAGGAGAGCCCGGCCCATTAGGAGCAGCACCATCTATAGGCAGGTTGTCCTGTGCTTTATTTAAAGAAACAAAGATCAAGAAAACAAAAGAAAGGGAGGGAGAGAGAAAGGGAGAGAGGGAGAAAGGAAAGGGGGGGGGAAATCTAGTTAAGCATGAGCCTGTGGAGTGAGTGAGCCAGCAACCAGTATTCCTCCATAATTTTAGCTTCAAGTTCTCACTTGGGTTCTTGCCTTGACCTCCCTTAATGAATATATACTGTGATTTGGAAATATAAACTGCATGAATCATCCCCTCCTCTTTCTTGCTTATGGTCAAAGTATGTTGATACTTACAGCAGAGATCAAGGTAGGAGGCTTGAATTATATAACAAGAACTGAAAATCAAAGCCCATGCAGTTGTCATCTGTAAGGGTATTCATACTACATCATCTCATGATAGAAGACACAGGGCAAGAAAGACCCAAATTTACTTTTATAACAAGCATGCTTGCTCATGCCAAGTGTCCCACTCTTAGGTTAATATCATTAATCCACCCATGAAGGTGAAGATTTTATGACTAACCCCTTATTGGGATCTACCTCTTAACACTGTTGCATTGGTGATCAAGTTTTCAATATATGGGCCTGGGGAGGGCATGTTAAAGCCACAGCTTCCCTGGATTAATTTTAAAATGTAATATGATCTGCATGAAAATAATATAGCCATGGTTCCTAGAATTGCATTACATTATTTAAATTTCACATGGAAGAGTAAAAGCATTACAGTGTCTAGAAATTTTAAAAATTAAGGATAATAGAATAATACAATTTTTATAATTATTGAAAATGAACCAGTATGGTCAAATGAACAGCATGAAACATGCAGAAATAAAAGATTTATGTCAATGGACATGTATTTATTACAAATACATAAACAGTGTTATGATGCTACCATGAAAGAGAAAAGATACAAAGATGGGCATTTAGGTGGTCAATTATGTAAACAAAAGAGAATGCACTAATGTTACCATCATACTCCACATGTAAATGAGTTTCAGATAATTTTATTTTTTGTATGTTTTGCTCATATTCAGCCCACCTCTCTGCCGCCTCTGCCTTTCTCCTTCTCTTTCTCTTCATAGACTCAAATTTGTGCTGACTACTCTTGGGTATGGGGCCTGCCCTGGAGTGTGTGTGGTCAGTATTTATCCCATAAAAGGAAACTGACTCTGTCTTTCTCAGGAGCTATCAAATTCCAAAATCTTTTCAGTTAGTGATAGATACATCTTCACTTCCCCAACTACAGTGAGATCTTGTAGGGCCTGAGCTTGCCTTGAGGCTTACACATGCAGTCATAATTGCTACAAGTTCATGTGTGTATCTGACCTGTTGTGTCCTAAAAACATTGTTTCCTGAAGTTATCCACCACCTTTGGCTCCAGCAATCTTTCTGTCCACTCTCATGATTGTCAAAGCACTGAAAAGGAGAGTATGAACTCCACTTAAATTCACTTTAAATTTTAGAACACTTTTATTATGTTTCTATGTGGCTGTCTCCGCATACAAGTTTCTGATCATTTTTATGTTAAAAATATAGTATACCTGAAATGCTGTAATAGTTAGTACTTAGTAAACACTAACATTGGTGGAATACTTTTTAGTTATGATACTGGATTATAAAATTTGAAAAATCACAGTATTTTGAAGAGTCTGATTTGTCAAGGCCTTTGATATATTAAAATTAAACTTTAGTTTGAAAAATTCTTCATGATTTTGTATTGAATTTTCTTTTCAGTGGGTTAATAACTACTGCTTTCAAAAAGTAACCACTTGCTATTGATATTTGAAATTCTGTTTTCATGTTTTTCAATTTTAAGTTTTTTTTTTTTAAAAAAAATATAGGGAAGTAAATAGTACATCTCTGCTCCATTTGGATGAAATATTAATCACAGGATCCTAAACATAGCCCAGGAAACACAAAGAGAAGCAATTGATCATGTTAAAAGTAGCTTGCATGAGACCATGTTTTGTATCTTTACAATATTTCCTGGAGTCAAGGAACCAGGCTGAGACGAGAATACAGGCAAGATGTTATCGGGGTACTCTTGTAATTGCCACAGCTGTTTCCAAATTGTTTGTCACATATTTCAAAACCTGCTGTGGTACTTTCCCTTTTTTTCTAAATTAGAAAAAAAAAATCCATATTGGTCCAATTTGGCTTTCTTCATGTGCTTCAAGTTTCTAAGGGAATTCTTTAAGTAAGTTGTGTCTAAAGTAATTCCTTTTGTTTATGTTTAATATTCAAATCAAAGTCACAGGAGTCTCTTCTATAAGCAAGCTAGAACATTTCTGTCAGAGAATTCACCCTCAGGGGTGTATAAAAATGCATCTTGGTGCAAATCAGCAGGGGATTTCCTGTACCTGTCATTTCAAATAGATAGACTAGTTGCAGTTATTTGGGTCTGATTTGCTATAAACAAGGGATGTATGAAGTGGAGGTCTGCTAAATACACACAGTTCTGCTGAGGAACCTTGCATAGCCTCAGGGGGCAGTTATTATTGGTACCTCCAGTTAGACATTCTCACTATCACACTGGGGTACTAACCCCAGGTACCTCTTGCAAACACTGGAGCATGGGAGACCCCTGAAGAGCAATGAGTCTTCAGCTGGACCAGCTCTTGTTTATTCACCTAAAATTCTCCATGAGGGAGAGACATCCAAGAACAAAGGACTGCAAGGCTTTGCGTTACTGCGCAGACAGTGGTCTACTGAAAGAGCTAAACTCATACAGATCATGTGGGTTCAGGGTCAAAGACTTTGAAACAAGTAGAAATTGCCAAATTGATACTTCTATGCCCTCAGAATCCTTCTCCCTCTTCCCCTTCCTCCCAGCTCCCCCTTCCCCTGCTCTCCTATCTACCACCTGTGGCTATGTGCCTTTGCACTAGGACCACTATAAACTACTGAGTCTGCTCTCCCTGTCTACATTTTATATGCCAAATATCAAGTATTGAAGACTGACCCACACAATCACTTAAAAGCCTCCCATAGGTGCTTTATGCTGACTTACAGATCACCTTCCACCAAGATCTACTCAGCATTAGCCCATGCTAATGGTTCTCACTCAGGGTCCAGGGCTACACAGCACTTCTAATTATCTCATAGAACAGGGTCTAATCTATAATGTTTTTGGAGATAATCAGACTGTTAAAATAAAAGGACCCTGTGGTAGTTTTTCCCATAAAGAAAAAAAAAATTCATTCGAAAGTTTTGTTTTTCTCTTCTCTGCCTTTTTACTCATTTCTGAAGTGCCACAGAAAGGTTATATAATATCAATCCTGTGTTCTCTTCCTTGAACATTAGCCACTCTGGATATGCAAAGAACTAAGTAACCAAATGTTCAAAAACCTACACTTACTTGGGGAAAAAAAAAAAAAGCACTTAACATTTACTGGCTGAGAATTCTGATTGTGTATTGGATTATTGGAAGAGCTTAAAAAAATTTTAAAAATTAACTAAGGGAAGAACCTTACTTCTAAAGACTGTTCTTTCAGTACAGTGTGATATTATCACTTGTACCAAGGACATATCCATCATTTTTAAGGTGCCTACAGTGCTGAGGATGAATTTGATAAGGAATCAACTCAAGTTCTATAAATTAAGGGAAATGTCAAAAATTAAAAAAAATACAACTTAGTCTTCTGTGTTTTCTGTTTCTAAGCAAAATCAATGTATATGCTGTAGAAGAAAACTCCCATTTCTGACAAACAAAGGGAACTGCGTTAGACCCTTGCTCAAAGGTTTGTACACCACATTGTGTGTGGCCTTGAACTATGTATGTATACACATGATGTACAAACTTGACTCAGAGACCTATCTGCCTAGCACTAACATGGTATCTCACAACTATCTATAACTCCAGTTCTTAGGAAGAATTCCAGTTCCACTCTTATACAGGCATACATATTCAGGCTAAATACCAATGCACATAAAAATAAATAAATATTATTTAAAAATAGGATCCATTTAATAAGAACATAAGATAAGCCATTGTGGTCTCCTTTTCTCTGTGACTCTTTTTTTTCTTGTATATTTATTTATTTGCCTTGATGGAACTGGGAACTGGAACTACGGACAGTTGCTAGCTGCTGTGTAGGTGCTGGGAATTGAACCCCGGTCCTCTGTAAGAACAGTCAGCACTCTTAACCGCTGAGCCATCGCTCCAGTCCCTCCTTTTCTCATATTTTCTACTTCTTTGTTCTGTACATCTATCTAAGCATCTATTATCCATTGAAATATTTTATAGGAGACTTCCTCACCACTGACGTTCCAAGTTTGAAATTTTCATTTTTAGTTCTATACTTCTAAGAACTCTTGCTGTGTCCTGGATGTTTCTCTTTCTACTCTCCTATCCTCATTTCATGAATGAGGTCTTCTGCCTGTGTGAATACTGATACAAAAAAAAAGTGTTGGTGTCTTAAGTAGTGTTTGTTCAGGTTATCTCCCACCCCCAGCTTTTTGCTCTGTTATCTCCTTTTCTCTTACCTCTCCAGAGGAACTAGGCTTAATTAACATCCATATTTAAGATAGAGGTATAAGAAACCTAAAATGGTGCAGGGAAGGAAGGGAGAAAATTCCAGGCTTGGCAATTGGAGAGCATGGCTTGTAAGCTAATTGGGAAACCTTTTAATTTGGGGTTGCTTCCAGATGTTACCTGTGACCTATACCATCTTTCCAGACAGTTCCTCCAGTTGGAGCTGTATATTAAACAATAACATTCTTGGAAATCTGGAGCAAAAGAACTGTGGTTCTCAGCATAGACTTTGACTTCACCCCAATTATCCAGGTCTGCACTGGATATTTGCACTGGAATTATCCAGTTCTCCTTCCAGGTCAGTTTTAGTCTAGATCCAACTGGTTCATTTTCTCAAAGTGTAGCTATAGGGATGGATAGTAGCTGGCAGGCAGTGTCTGTGACTTCAAGACCAGCCTGGTCTACAGAGTGAGTTCCAGGACAGCCGGGGCATGATGCTAAAGTTCATCAGAAAAAGAAATGCAAGTTCTGAGATTGCTGGTGAACAGTTCTCCCAGAAATTGAGCTTCAGAGAGTTTGGTCCTGTGAGGACATAGCCTAGGGTTTATGAAAGAATGGGGCCAGAAAAAAAATTAAAACCATTTTGTGCCCGAATGTAAATATTATGAAAGTAGCTTTTTATGTGTATGCAGGAAGAAGGGTCATGTGAAGATTTCCTTACAACATTGTTTATAATAATAAAAAATTGAAAAAAGCAAAATGTTCATCTAAGCATAACTGGTTTATGAAATGCATTAAGTGTATATGAGTGAAGTCTGTCTAGAAACTCATCTGAAAAAGAACCCAATGTATAAATCAAAATAAAATGCAAATTGCTGATATATAATATATGTATGTGTATATGTATATATATATGCATATATACCTTATAACTTTTAAAAGACTATATAGTTGTTAATTATACCCAGACTATGTAATAATTAAATATAGAGAAAGATTAACAGTGCTTATATTGGGAAGGGCTCAGGATAGCAGAGCAAGTAAGGATTACTTATTCATTTATTTATTTTTATTTTATGTGAATTGGTATTTTGCCTGTATGTATAACTGTCTGTAAGGGTGTCAGATCTTGAAATTACAGACAGTTGTTGGCTGCTATGTGGATGCTGGGAATTGAACTCAGGTCCTCCGAAATAATAGTCAGTGCTCTAAACTGCTGAGCCATCTCTCCAGCCTCATTTATTTATTTTTATTTTGTGCCTTCTACTTATGCAAATATATATCGTGTATAGGTAAAATTTTGTTAAAACCTATTAACACTTTTACTGTCTTGTTGTCCAAACACCAGACTGAGTGAACAGTTTGGAAATGTGATTGCAAAAGCCTGGACTCCAGGCCAGCTTACAGAGATTGGCTCCGAAAGCTGAGATTTTTTCAGTGTGCCTTCACCCTCCCTCTCTATCATCATGGGTTCTCCTTGCATTCCTTGTGCGTGTGTGTGTGTGGGGGGGGAAGGTTGTTTGTCTTTGTTTTAATTTTCGTTTATTTTCTTGATATCTTTCTTCCCAGGGAATTTGTTTAGTTAGTCTGCAGTGATGTGGATGTTTCCTGAGTAGTGCACCATGATCACAATCTGTACAGAGAATACTGTCCTGGCAAAGGGGCTTAGCTCAGCTCTGCCCTCTGCCCTGGCAGAGGAAATGGATCAGAGATTGGGTGTTACTAAGTTACTAAGCACGTCTCATAAGTCCCAATGAATTTGTGACAGCGTGGCAACTGTAGAGTTAGCCCTCTAGATGTTTCTTTTGTTCTAGAGGAAAAAAAAAAACCCTTTAAAATACTTCATCAAATAATTTTAGTATTCCTCACACGTATGGGGCTTAAAAAAATAAAAAACAAAAAAAACAGCAACACTTTCATTCCTATCTCCTCCTCTGTCTTCAATCCCTAAAACCTTCTGGTATTTTCCCATTCTAACTGCAGGGTAGGTAGCTTCTCTCTTGTGTGCCTATGAATAACTACACACATTTCTACATCTGAAATCCAAGTGAAGGACATCACAATGTGCTTCCTTGTTTCAGTTAGATGGCACTAGCCACAAGGAGCAGAAAATAATTTCTAGGATAGCAAATCAACATCATTAATTTTCTCATAAAACAAGTCTAATTAGCAACAGAGGTTCTGATGGTGGCTCCCAAGCTGACGGACATCATCAAAGGTAATGATGGTGCTGTCCATCACCCTGATTCATATCCTGGTCTGTGCTATCTATGAACTGAGTCCTGAGGCTCAAACATTTATATTCCAGGGGGGTTAGAGGTGGAGGGTGGGCAACATAAGTTTTTGTTATTAAGTTTTACTTTTTATTGGGTAAGGAGAGATACCAGAGATGCTCGCTGAGCAGGTGCTTTTCTTGCAGGTAGAAGGGACAAGATACTGAATGTTTCATTTTAAATGTCTGATGTAGAGAAATTTACTAGGATGAAAAAGGCAACTGGTAGCTCATATAACTAATCAAGATGTCTTATAATTTTCTTTTTCATTTACTATTATGTTTTTTACGCTTACCTGTATTTTTAATTCTAAGTATCACTTGCTAAATAATACTCCTCCAGGACATAGTTATACATTATAATTTAATTGATCATTTTCCAAATATTGTCTCTGATACAACAATTGTATATCCTTGTATAGCCCCTTAGAGTTGTTTGAGAATTTTTGTACATGCATAAATTAAAATATAACACATTAAAACATATTTCATATGCAAATTCTATAAGACAAAGTATGCATGTTTTATGTGTGAATGTGTCTTTTCTTACTTTGTGTTTTCATACATGAAGGGCTGTGGCCAGAACTTTCTGGCCCAGCCTAGCCCTGTGGTTCAGACCTGCAGTCCCGCAGCTTCTTAGTCCCAGATAATCACACAAAGGCTTGTACAGACTATTTGGCCTAAGGCTGAGGCTCATTACCAACTAGCTCTTATAACTTAACCAAACCCATTTCTATTAATCTATTGTATTGCCACATTGCTTGGTGGCCTTACCTGTATTCCATTACATCTTGCTTTCAGGGCAACTTCTCCTTGACTCTGCCCTTCTTCTTCTCCTCCTCCTCCTTCTTCTTCTCCTTCTCCATCTTCTTCTTCTTCTTCTCCTCCTTCATCTTTTCTCTGTTTGGATTTCCCTCCTGCCTTCAAGCTGCCTTGCCATAGGCCAAAACAGCTTCCTTATAAACAAATGGCAATAAAGCATATTCACAGCGTACAGAAAGTCATCTCACATCAAAGGGCTGTTTTTGTTCTTCTTTTCTCCCTCCTGTTTCTGTGAGATTGAGTGTTCATGGTCTCTTATTTTTTTATTGTTATTGTACGACTGTACCGGGAGGGATTCATTCTGTTTCCTTCCATTATTTTTTGTTAGCCTTATATTTTAGCATACATAATTAGCAGAGAACTGGCATCGTAGTCTCTAGAGCTCTGGACATATGATGCCTTCATTACTCCATCATTTGCCTTCCAGTTCATCTTACTTTAACCACTCAAGGATCATTATTATTTCTCTAATTATCACTTGTGTTACTTTCTGCTTGCTTAATGGCTCTTTAGTTTTCCTTTGCTTGTGGACCTACCCTTTCCTTTCTGTTTATTTCTCCCAACGCTTTTCCTGTGATGGCTAATGTATTTACTGAGGTATGTGTATGGTAAGTAACTTATCTCACTATTGTGACCTGCCAACCAGTGTTAGTGTCTGGATTAAAAGTTTATGTTCTCCTGATGGTGAAAAGATACTTTACGTGTGTATAGAACTCAGAATTGCCAGCATTATTTTATTTTCTCTTAGAACACTGGAAATAATGAAAGTTTAATTTTAGCCCTTTTGATTACTTTAAATATGGTCTGAGGAGGACTAGAGAGATGGGTCAGTAGGTAGTTGTTCTTGGGTCTTCCCTGGTTATTCTCTATGTCTGAGATTGCTTCATGCTCTGATTCTTTTTCACATGCAGTGTGGGTGATTTCCTCAGAATCTGTCTTGTCTTCTTTTGAGCTATAACCTGAGTTTATTTTGTTGCCTATATTTTACCTGCTAGATTTTTTCTACCTTTTTTAAATTGACTAAGTTTTATCATTTTATAATATTTTATATTTAATTTTGTGGTCTCCTTAGTCATTTTAAATGGGGGTTTTAGAGTTTTCACATTGTATTACTTTTATTTTATGGCAGTGGTTCTTTCTCTTTAAATATGTACTTTTAAATTCTCTGCCTGTTTTCCATACTCATTTCTCTTGCATATTTAAGATATTTGTGAAGTAGTTACAACAGAAACATAGACATTTGTTTGATTTTTTTTTTTCTATTGGAAGTTTATTGAGTTGTATAGATCTTGGGTTGGATTAACTTTAGTGTGTGATGTTTTTATTTATTTGTAGATTTTTATAATAAAGTTTATAAAATTGAAAAGAAGCAAATAAATAAATAAATAGAAGGTTATCTATTGATTCTTTAAGTCAGTTAACAAAAAGCACAAACTTATTTTTATAAGAAAATTTGTAATTAGCACCGAGTGGAGATTATCTCCCTAGCTGTTAGTTTTCCCTTTGTTTCATACGCCTCAGATTCTGTCTGTCTTGAGTGCAGCTAGTTTTTAATTTAGTTTTATCTATCTAATTAATTTTGCATTTCTAGACAGGATTTCTCTGTGTAGTACTAGCTGTTCTGGAACTCACTCTGTAGACCAGGCTGGCCTCCAACTCCTCCTGCTCCCCAAGGGCTGGGATTAAAGGTGTGTACCACCACTGCTTGATTTTTAAGACATAAGTATAATTTATATAATTTACATATGAACATATGTATAGTAAACAGTACAGGAGGGAGTTCACTTTGGTTTATTCTGTGATGGTGTTAGAACCACCACTACAGACTGTCTGTAAATGATACATTGCTAAGGATTCCAGTTAGCCCTTACTGATATGAGGTCACCAAAAATAAGGAGCCTTAAGGATGGTTTTTGTACAATTCTTTTAATTGGTATCTGCCAGCATGCCTGTCTAAAGCTAAAGTTACCAATGTACCGTCCACTGATCTCCTCCATTCAGTCTCCATCAGCCCACAGACTGCAGAGCCCTGCAATGTTGAATGTTTGATGTAACATTTCAACATTTTAAAATAGGCAAATTATACTCCATGCATTTAAGTTTTTAGTTTCTCATTAAGAACAAACAAATAAACAAGCAGAAAACCCCGGGAAATCTGTTGGACAGTACGGGCCTGAGCAGGTATGAACAGCTTCAGGCTGCTGATACTTGACACAACTTGACTTCTGCATAAGATATACAGTTGCTGGCACCTGAGTTTGCAATTTTTGCTCTAAAGATTAAAAAAAAGAAGAATTTGCAGAGTCCCAGCAGATAAATCACCATTAAGATCCCATTAAATATGTAAAAGGCTGATTAATTGAGCTAGTGTATCAGGTGCTTCATCCATACAGGTTAGGACTCAGAGCAAGCCTGTGGTGAGCTCTGAGGACAGAACAGTCCCCAGGAAGAACCTGGGGCTCCGGGAAGAAACCACACTATACTGGCCAGCTCCAGTTCATATGAACAGAGTGGACCAGTAAGATTGAGAGAAGAAAAAGGTATTTCTTCTTCTTGTCCCTTTCCAAAGCTGCAGTGTTTCTTCAGAACAGTGTTTCTCAACCTTCCTAATGCTGTGGCCTCTTAATATAGTTCCTCAGGTTGTGGTGCCCTCTAACTATAAAACTGTTGTTGGTACTTCATAACTGTAATTTTACTACTGTCATGAATGGTAATATAAATATCTGCATTTTCCAATGTCCATAGGCAACACCTGTGAAAGGATCCTTTCACACAAAGGGATAGTGACTCACAGGTTGAGAAGCACTGCTGTCAGAATGTAATCTCTGATGTCCTCCGAGGGTTTCAGTCTGTGGGGCCTTCACTGGACTCTTCTGGAGATTTCTGGGTAATGAGTAAGAATATAACGTGTTTCTAGGTCTGCTCGATTTCTTCTCTGCACTCTTGCAAGAACTCAGCTATATCACAACTGAGAGGAAGTGATGTAGACCCTTTCTAAATCTCCATATAATTTCTGTCATGTTATCTGTAATTTTGGCAAGAAACAATGTGAGAAATGATCTTTAATTGTGTTGCAGTCTCTTCTGAATAGTGTCCGTTTTTAAAAGTGCAGCTTGCATACATCCACATGTAGTCCTTTGCACGCCTACCTTCTCACCACACCCTGGAGGAGTCTTCTTCTTCCTTAGCCCTGATGCTTGGGTCTTCCATTCTGCCCCAGAGGTCTTCTCTCTTCAGCTCTCCCACATGCCTTACCCACTGTATGAAGGGTCTGCTTGACTGTCTTTGTGGTTGCTTCTCCACAGCTTCTCATCAGGAGGATTGAGTTCCTTAAGAGCAAGTCCTGCCTGCTTTTTTCTTCTCTGTATTACAATTCCCAGAGTCCAGCATTCTGATTTGCTATAACACACACTCAACAAATTCATAGGATCATTTTCCACCATTTTCTATGCTGGGGAAGACATGATGAGATTAGAGGGTTTATTTCCACATGTCCACATACTGTTGGTCCAAAGCTCCAACGATTTCTTGACAAGCATGTCTAAGACTTGCTTTTCCAGAGAAAACAATGCAAGACAAATTTTATGAGGAATGTATTACTAGAGTAAGAAAGTAACAAAATGGCATGCATGTGCATTCTTGTGGGGGATGAAATCCAGGGCCTTGTACATATTAGACATATGCTCTACCACTGAACTATATTCCCACCCACAAGATGACTTTTGAAATGTATTCTCTGATGACACATTACTACTTCTGTATCATTCTGTGGCCACACAGACCAACCCTGATACTTTGGGAAAGGATAATGTAATGGAGTATGATTCCCAAGGATCAGAAATCATCTAGGATCATTTTGACCACTAGCTACTACAGTAACCCAAAAAAGACTCTTTGTTTTTCATCTACATGAGATGATCCCCCTAAAATGCGAGCCTATGCTTTCAAGTACTGGATGAAGACCATGCAGATCTGACTTGTTTGAGCAGATATCTCTGTACATGCTGTTGAGCGATGTGAGCAGTGTACAGTTTAAATTTGAGGAGACAAGAGCACATGGTCCGAGTATGTGATGTGCCAGGCTTCTTCACACATTTCTTTCCATCTTTGCTTTGATAAGCCAATCGTTTCCTCCCAAGAGGCCCATATCTGAGGCACTTACAAGAACCTGAGATTGTAGATCTTTTTGTTCACATGGTATGGAATGAAAAAAATCTTCTCTTTGAAAGCCTTGGGCTCATGGGTGGCTAACATCATTCTCATCCACGAGTTTTGGAAAGGTCATTCAACATGCTTAATTTCCAGTTGATTGTATCTTCTTCCCTTCTGTTCTTTTGTTTTATCATGATGACCTTTGCTTTGTAGCACAGGTCGCAATTACAGTTTGCCAACTTCTGCTTTGGCTTTCTGGGGCTAGGACTGTGTTACTGAGCCTGGCAGGAATGTACCTCCAACGGCCTTCGGGGTGGAGTGAAAACTGAATGAAGGGAAAGGGGCCTTTCTGGGTGACGTCAGGTACTATTGTCAACCCCACTGTGCAGGTAGGTTATGCACCTTGCTATTACAGAGATAAGCATCAGATATCATTCCAGCTGGAATGGCACATTACAGTCTCTATTTGCTTCCCTTAAGCCCAATTTTTTTTTAGAATCTTTAAAATCAATTATTAAAGTATTAATATGAGTAAAATACTGAATAAAAATACCTAGTAATAAATAGCATTAAAGCATTGTGTTTAAAAACATAAGACTTTAAAAAAAAATTCAGAGGGAAAGCTGAACACAAAGAAAATATATGTGTAGCAATCTTATTTGTATTTCCACCCTTGATAAGCCATGCTTATGATTCTTATCCTCTGTATAGTTATTGTTAACTCTTCCGCATTTTAAATTCTTTTTACTGTTTTTTTTTTGATAAATACAAAATAAAGAAGGAAAAAAAACATAAGACTTTAGAAGATTTTTTTTAATTACTCAAATTAACCAGATCTGTTTAAAGGTAGGGAATACTGTCAGCAACTGACCCAGTATAGCTGGCCTTTCTCCATGGTAGAGCAAAACCTCTTAAGGGGCCAACTTTAAGATTTTACATTGAATCCTGAAATGTCCTGACCTGGACCCCTTCGGTGTGAGCCTCAGCTACAGCTTCAGTCAGGAGCCTGCAGCAAAGAGGCTCTTTGCCCCAGGCCAGGCTACCTTCAGCTGGTCCTACAGGGAATGAGCCTGCGAAGAGGTTCAATAGGCCTCCTCTTCCTGCCCTGAAACATCAAGTAATGTAGCAGCAAAGCAGATGCTTAAAACAATAGCGTTCCAGACAAAGTTTCTAGAGGCAACTAATTGTTAAAATTGGAGAAAGGCATTGGCTGAATTTTAAACAAACAAGGACATGGAGAAAACAGTTCTTTGGCAGTTAGAAGGATCCTTCCAGGAGAGAGCATGACCTAAAGCCCCAGCCAGCAGACTGTGTGTGCAGTGGGAGAGGGTAGGCAAAGGGACAGTGTGGACAAAGCATGAAATCAGGATAAACCTTGAAGTCACATTTACCTTCCATCTGATACAGCACTTAGCAAAATGTGCAGAACTAGGTTTCAATCTGGGTGACTCTACGTAATAGTCAGATGATAGGCTTCATCAATAACCTCCTAAAGGTTGCTTCCTGGGGCTCTGTGCCTGAGAACTGATAAATTTGACCACTTGCTTTGTTAGCTGGAGATCTACTTGTCCTTGGCACTGATAGCAACAAAACTTCAGCAGAACACTTAGATTTCTCTTTGTTTGTGAGATACCAAGTCTAGAGGTATATGAACAGACAGCTACTTGCAGAATTCCATTAGCAGTAATCATACCTTGCCATCCGCATCTATTAGACAGCATGATTCTAAGAGCCCTGTGAAAAAATAAAGGAGACTCAGGCTGTCACAGCTTCCTCTTCACCAACAGAGACAAAGGAAAGGATTGTATATATATATATATATGTATATATATAACTGTGTTATATGTACCACTGATCACACTAAGGCCTTATAATACACTGTCAGTTATTGTGCCGAAAGAAGCCAAGAGCTTGTCACACAGCCATCTCCCAAGAGATGGCAGATCTAAAGCCTGTTCTCCTTTCCCCTCGGTGATCCTAATACATACACTATAGTGGAAAAAGCCTGGATGCACATAACAATGCAGGGAGCACTTCACAATTTTCTCCCCATCTTTGAATTCCTGAAGCAGTGGTCTATCTACTTGGATCTGTAAAACGTCTATGAGGAAATATTACTATGCTTTGTCTCTATGAAATGACAAATCTATTGGAGAAAGGAGCCATATTTTATCTCCTAATCATCTTCCTGCCCAGTCCCAGCTTTGGGCTCACACTAACTGAGGCTTAGAGCCTCTTTGTTCCTTAAATCAAATGCAGCTAGTTCTCGCTAGGAAACGTAATTGCAAGCAGTGGTCTATCCAAGTCTACTGTGCTGTAGATTTGCATTAGGAGTAAGAGGGTTAATATAGAAATTCAGAAAGTATTTAAGACCAAGTTGGGAAACTGAATGTAAATGTACAGTTTTCAAAACAGTCTTTGGAAGCGAGCTGGCGCAGTGAGAAACAGACTGAGAAGAAAGGAAAGGCTGGCTGCTATCTGCTGTGGGAATAAATTCAGTCAAACCACATTACTGAATTTCCGTCTCCAGATGAGATATTGTGGAAAGTCCTTTATAATTCTAAATTCTGAATTATTTTTCATTTGTGGGTAGAGTGAGGTATAAGTCATTTCCCATCTCAACAATTTGATTGTCGGGCTACATATTTATCATGTAATTCACTTTATCCCCGGCACCTCTAAAGCCCTAAGTGCTTAGTAGGTCCACAGAAAATACTACTACATGAATAAATGTGACCCCATCAAAAGGAAGAAAATTTGAAAACTAACTCCCCTCCTGTTACTATCAAGGTAACTTCCTCCTCCAGTTCTCTTGTATAAAAATATAATGATTGACCAGCTACCATTGACAGCATTTTGCTTGCAGTCCTGCTCACCATGTTACTGTGTACAGTTACATTAGGTCACGCTGAACTTTCCCCCATGCTGTCTTGGTCTTCAGCCAGCCCTCCCAGTAGGAGAGAGGTAAGCCAGTGGTCATTTCAGGAAGTTTTAGCCTGGTAGAAGAGAATTGGAAGTAACTAAAACATTTGTAGAAAAAGCATCAGCTTTCTCTGAGTCTATACCCAGCCTGTCTCCCTGTCTTAGCTGCTCCTGACCAGGCGAAGTACCTTTGCCATCCTCTCTTTCCCTGACTGATAAGCAGAAGGATGTTTCTTCAGAGACCAGCTCTCCTGATGTTTTGGAAAGGATGACTTCAGGTGTACCCAGCAAACATGAACGTTGCCAATGTCTGTACCTTTATTAATATTCAGAAATAGTGGCCTAGAACCCACTTATAATGTCACTGTTTAGAACTGATACTGTCGATTGCCCCTTTTCTGTAGAATCCTAGTCTGTACACAGGGAGCGCCTATCTGTCCTTGGTTCTCACTGCCCCCACACCCCTACTGAAGAGAGCAGAACATAGACATGTAGACAGTGGGTCACCAGCCAGAGCTGGACTGTACTGGGAGTTATTTTCAGGAGTTTTCACCTGCGTCTTCATTCTCTACTCTGGGTTTACAAGAAGATGTGCACCATTGATGTCACATTTAGATGTTGAAAGAAAAACATTTTAGAGACACTTCAATTTCTCATCTATTTTTGTTCATTTGTAGTAATTATATCCAACTTATTAGATGTGCTGTTACTATCACCATGTGGGACTGTAACGTCTGAGGGCACCTGAAGGAATTTGGGCAACTAGCAGCACCAGTCACAAGGCAATTGTGAAGAAGACAGAAACACTGTTACGGACAGTCTCTTGTAAGTGAGGATCAAACATAGGCAATTGTTTAGCTCCCAGGAACTACAGCTACCATGGCTTATTAGCAAGCCACATCTCAGCCTTGTATTCAGGACAACCATCTCAAAAGACTTCTGCTGCTTAAATATTTAGCAAAGCAAAGGAAGTCTCTTATCCCCCCACCAAAAAAAAAAGGCCCAACCCTTTTCTTTTAGCTTGGATATCAAGTAATTTGTACTGTCTGCAATTCAGTACTCTTATAGCAATGACAAAATAGCTCCAATCAATTCTTTGGTAAAATGCTTTTAAAAAAAGACAAACAAAATGGTGTTTTTTGAATAGTCAGTCATAACATGAGATGGGCCATTGGTGGTCAGATAATTTCTCTTCTGATGCTTTTCCCAGGAGGAACATGACCAACTTTCCCCCTGTTCTGTGGCCACAATCACAGTCACATTCTTCGTGAGAACATCAGCAAGAAGCAGTATCTCTCATTGTTGAGTAGTAATCAGTTGAATCTTTAGGAGGAAGAGGTCAGACCACATTTCATAGCTGGGAGTTCTTATATCTGTTTTAGCATCTGATTTGGCGAGCAATACCAAGTGCTAAACAAAAACAAACAGAAGACTGTGGTACTCCAAAGACCAGTGACACAGATATTATCTAAGGCATTTGCCTTTGTTGGTGCCAACTGGACCTCACACATAGAACATCAAATTCCCTTCTCCAGAAGGACCAGAACAGCAAAGTTGGTCTCTCTGGAAAGTCTGCATGGTTTTAAATTGCTGGTGGTATATTTATAATGTGTAGGTGGGCAGCTGTAGAAACTGAGGAAAACAAGGAGAGGGTTCCCAGTAGCAGCCACCCCTGGAGTGAGAATACATGCAGATTTAGGGAAGGTGGGTGCCTTTTGAAAGAATAAAACTGAACAGACAACAGCTCTAATTTATCAACCCCAATTCTGATTAAAATGAAAGCAGGTGGCCATCGCGAGACAACCCACAGCCCCATCCTTTGGTCCTCTAGAGACACAGCATCTTCACCTGGCAAAGGCTGGAACACCATCACAAATAATCTATTTTGTGATGCCTCATGGAAACAGCTGTGTTGTCTATCTTTGTATGGAGACCGGTTTTTCAAAATAAAAAACTGTCATAGCAACAGCTGCAGCCACTTCTGACAGAGCAGTGGAAGTGACACAGGGATTTGTGGGAAATTTATACTCTCAGAAAGATGTGTACCTTTACAATACAATGGATTTCTCCCACTAATATTTCTATTCAAAACCAGAAAAGGGGTATAAGTATATGCTCAAGGAAATTCACCAGGAAACTGAAAGGCTCAAGAAATTAGTATGTGAGGGTGGAGCCTTTCAGCTACTTGTTAAACAGTTGGGTTGACAACTGTCAGGATAGCTGTTGGATGCAGCCAGGGATGGGTGTACTGGTCTTGCATCTACACCCTGGTATCCAGTGAGCCTTCTAAGCAGAATCCCTGAATAACAACCTTAGTGATGATTACGATGTTCACTGAATCCAGTCGGTAGCCTCTTTTAGCATCTACCTTCCTTGGAACTTTAAGAACCTTCTAAATTTGAGACTGCAGGAGCCAGTTTTCTCCATCTTTGTCAATAAGTACGGGGTAACTAAGAGTAAGGTAAAATTTCCTTTTAAGTCAGAGAAGTAGCAACCTTTATGGACTCATAACAAATGTTCTGGCACTTTCCTTTTTCTGAACATTTGCTTGAGTTAGAAAAGTTCCAGAAAAGGGTTTACTATGACTTGGAGGAAGAGAATCTACGTATTAGGTTTTTCATATCCCATAAGCAAGATTGTCATCTTAATGATCCCAGATGCTGTGCATTTGATGGAAACGGCCCAATAATCTAACAGGAGCTGTTCAACTATGAAGGAACAGAGATGTGACTCTACCCTGTGTAACGTATGGAAAAGATAAAGCTTCAATAGGCTGGAGGCCTCTAGAGCTACAGATGAATCAGCCTTGAGCATAGTAAGAGAATCTATCAAAGCCAATATCCTTTATGCACTTGGGACAAACTCTATCTGTGGGAGCCTGTGAGTGAATAGGATTCGAGAAGAAATTAGTATGTATGCTGTCCACTAAGCTCTCACATGGTCCAGAGCCCTTAAATGAAAGTCTGTACTCGATGAGCCCTGGAGCTTTAGTGTGTGTATTTCACCTCCAAAATCATATTTTGTCCAGGCTTTGCCAAGCTGTGCTGTGGCCTAGTTTGTTTTCCCACAGCATTCAGAAGAGCTGGAGAAGCCCATAAAGAACAGCTTGGCTCGGGGCTACAGAAAACAGATTGCAAAAAGACTCCAGCTCATTCTGTTCTAGAAAACGACAGAAAGCCAGTCTTTTTCCCCTTCTAAGCTCAGCCACCAGACATTGTTTTGTTTGTATTGTAGGATAGGACGGTATATTACAAAGCTGCTGTACAGGAAGCTGGATGTTCCAGCTCTTTCCTTTATGGGGCCAAGCCTGTTCCTTGTCTAAAGCAACCAAGCAAAGGTCCCTGAACTGCAACCTGGGGGTCCCAATGCCACCCATGGCTTCTTTCCAGGCTCCATTGCTCACACTTACTCTTTACAGCTGTGTCTGGGCAGTTGTGGGCAAAGACAAGTTTCCAGCCAATACAAAGATTCAGAGGATCTTCTTGACCATCCTCACACCATACCTCACCCACACTGCATCATCCCTTCCTTAGTTGAGAAGCTCCAGAGGAATGTGATGTTAGTCATTTTCTCTTCACTAAGCTAAGCAAAGATGAGGGCCTGACAATTTAAATCCTGGAATGAGAAAAAGAACATTGTAGGAAATGTTGCTGCAAAGAAGAAAAGTGGGGGTTTTCTGCCTGAAAGCCTCTCCTGGTGGGGTGACCTCAGGCAGGCGATTGAAAGGAACTGTAGGCAGAGCAAGGAGCCCCCACTAGCATCAAATGTAGTTTCAATGAACTATATTGAAGCCAAAAGATTATGGGTCTATGACAGGATCTCCCTAACAGCAGAGCAGGAAGACCACACTGACCAGCTCCAATGAGGACCACTGTGGCTGTCCTGAGTCAAGAGAATCATGACCACAACCCTCTCTCTGTGTGTGTGTGTGTGTGTGTGTGTGTGTGTGTGTGTATAATATGTGTGATGTGTATGGTGTCTCTCTGTGTGTGGTGAGTATGTATGGTGTCTTTGTAGTGTGTAGTGTATGGTGTGTTTGTATGTGTAGTATCTGTGGTGTATGTGTGTGATGTGTGTATGATATGTGTATGTATGTGTGTAGTGTGTGCTGTGTTTGCATGTGTGGTATCTGTGGTATATGTGTGTGTGTGTGGTGTGCCATGTGTGTATGGTGTGCTGCCTGATAAAGAAAGCATCTCAGCTTTCAAACATAAACATTTTGTTGTGCCTGGGGGAGGTCTGGATCAAAGCTAACCCTGATCTATTTCTGTTTCAAAGGTTCTTCTTTCTTGGGATAACCTGTTGGGCCACTTTTCTTTTTGAATTATTTTTGCTGCTAAATAAACCCAAAAGAGGAGAAAAAGGAACTAAGAAAATGTGAAGATCCAAGCTAAACTAGGCTATATGAAGACGCCGGGTTGGGGTTACCTCATGAAGGAGCCTACCTACTGGGCCACCTTCAGCTAACTTTTTCTTTAAACATAGACTTACAAAACTCTTCACAGGGTGTTGTCACTTTGCTGCAGATTGGCAGGGGATCTGATGCCAACGGTACCATTTACTAGCTGACTTTGGCTGTATTGTTTAACCTGTCTCAGTTTTCCCTTGTAATGTGTAAGCAATACTGTTTCTACTATGGGTTTATTACCAGAAATAGCTAGTAATGTATTGAAAATAATGATCACAAATCTGGCTTGCAAAAGCCCTTCAATAAATGGCAGCTATCAAAACTGAAACATAGAGCCCTCTGAGTCCAAGAGAATTTCACTGTCAAACGTTTTGCTGAAATAGACTATATAAGCATTCCAAGTTTGGTATTTAAGTATCAAGGTGGCACTGTGCAGAGGAATCGCTTGGTTTACTAGCAAACTCTTATTGTATCATTCTGGCTTGTTCTATTCTGGTTTGAAAAGCCAGGAATCTTTACCCCCTCAACATTTTTTGCTATCAGTTAACATTCTTTTTTGTTTTTCTGAAATCCAGAATTTTAAGAGTTGAATGTTTTTGGTGGGACTTTCCAGACCTGAAGTCTCCTACCTCTCCAGTTCCACAGACTGTACAGAGCAGAACCTAAAGATGGTCAGGAAGCCATCAGGCCAAGCATGGTTTGAATGCTTCCCAGTTCTGTGGGATGCCATTGCACTGGGATACCAGTGCTGGCACTATTACAGGATAAACACACTTGCCCTTTGGGTGAAATTACTCAGGAAACAGTCAGGGTACTATAATCTCCATTTATACATGATAGACTCTTCCTAATACCATACATTAACATTGATTGACAAAGTGGACTTTTTATAAACAAAAATGGATTTGCTATTTCTCGGCATGTGATTTTAAGGTCTCCCCTTTATCCACCTCCACCTTCACACACAAGAAAGATCTGAAGGGCAGCACAGTCCTGCATATTTCTTTCTTTTAAGTAGCATTCTCCCCCTATCCCACCTCACCTGTTTCTAACCAGGGTGCTGAGGCATTTATTTTAAGCTGAATTTTCTGAGGAGGCAGCAATAGGTTTGAATAAAAGTCTAATGAATGTATGTAATCCAGAGAAGATAGTGAGCTCTAATTATTGAATTCTATCCTTTTGCCCAAAGAATTTGCAGTTTTTGTATAACCTTCAACCTATTTGAGTAGTATAGCACAGCACTAGCGTGCTGGCTAGTATTACCACTAGTAAAGGGATCACATAGGTTTATGAAAAACGCCTGCTCTAAATTCAGAGAGAAGGAGGAAGGATGAAGGAGAGGGAGACCACAGAAGGAGAAGGACCTACCAGAAAGCAGTCCGTCTCCCCACTAGCCTCCAATGGGTGCAGCCTCTCTCCCTGGCACTGGGTGGGTTCCTAATGAGCCATAGCCAGTCTGTATCTTCTTAGGAGCTCCATGAGAAGTTCTCCAGTTTGATGCTGTCTCAGAGGTACCATGATTCTAGTCACCAAAGGACTATCTCAAAATTTAGTCTGTCCTCAAGGGATGATTTTCCCAGATTCTGGTTTGCACAATTGTATAATTGTGTGTGTGTGTGTGTGTGTGTGTGTGTGTTGCTATATAGTGACAGTGGGTCTTAAAGAGATCTAGCCATGGGTGAGCTGAAAATATTGGAATTGTTGCATCTCATGTATTCTGGTTGACCCCAGGAGCATAAGCCCTGGTTTTGGTGGTCATGGGGCTTTTCGTGTATTGACATAATTAACATTAATATCAATTAAGCCATGACTGAAAGGTCAAATTGATCAGCTCTGATGTGTATACCATCCTCAAAACCTCTTCTTTAGAGCAGATCTGGTCAGAAGTCAGGATCTTTTGGTATTTTCTCATTAGTCAATCTTAGTCTTCCCTATGGAGTCTGGAACTCAAAGCCACATGGGACCCCTGCTGAGTTGGAGGTATGTGGAAGGTCATGGCTAAGGCACAGAGTTGCTCCCATTGCCAAGATCTTGTTTTGCCCATTGCTCTGCTGTTTCCCTCTTCCTCTTTGCTCTGCCATCAGTATTGTGTTTTAGGGCATGTGGACCACATAGGCAATGTAAAAAATTAAAAAAAAATGATTATCTTTCTAGATTAAAAAAAAAAGCATGTGAATATTGACTCAGTTCAGTTCACATCATGGTTGGACTCCCAGAATCATTGATTTCTGGACTCCATGCAGATTGTTCACATGCAGACTATGGCTTAGTGGCTTGGTTCTAATTTGAGCTTTCCCCAGATTGCTCTCCATCCCAGCCATCACCATGTCTCCCAATTGCCTATTCTCCTAGGCTTTAATATGTTACAGACCTATGTACAGAACTAACCTGTAGGGTCCCATCTTCCTGGGACCAAGCAGTGGCTCAATGGCTTAACAAGTGTTGGCCTTTGTATTGATTCTCTGACTGAAAGTTTTTGTAAGACTCCCTACTGCATGGTAGTGAAGAGAGATCTGTTAATGAATGTGTTATTATAAGTTGTGTTGCTGAAGTTTAAATAGAATTTACCAGAGATGACTCAGTCTTCTGTAGAGTATGTACTTTCTAGCAGTTTCTGGCTATGTAACTTAAGAGCATTAGGCAGAAGAGATCCTTTGTTTGGTCAGCTTTATTGATCTTCAGGTTCCATGCTTTATACAAAACTCAAATATGTGAGTCCTGGGAAAATGCTTTAGTTAAAGATGGTAACAGGTGCTTTTCTAGCCCACACATAGCTTAACTCGAGTGAAATTCTCTGCTGTTCTAAAAAGATGGATGTAGAGATTTACTTAAATTAAGTTGTGATTTGGGGCCCAGATGCATACTTAATTGCTAATAAATAGGAAACTGGTGGCAGGAGAGACAGTCTGGGTGAATCAGCTGATCAGAGTAAATATTTTCCAGGCATTGCCTTCTCCATCAGCTGTCTCAAGCAGCTGCTTACAACGAGAGAGAGACAGAGAGACAGAGAGAGAGAAAGACAGAAACACAGAGACACAGAGACAGACAGAGCAATAAAATGCCCCAGATTAGGAAGGCAGCTCATTGTCTGTGAAATGTCCTTTGACTCAGCCTGAGGAAAGCAATGTTTCATTCAGCCACTCACTAGCCATGTAGTTCACACATAGCACTTGTGGGACACCCAGGCACCAATCCAAATAAGTGCCTGAGTCTATTTCTTCTTATCTCCATGTAGCATATGATGAATTGTGAATTGACAGCCTCCATGAAAGCCAACTCCAGTGGGTTCATGCCTTCTTCCATTGATCATTGCTACAACAATCCCACAAAGCATCATTAGACACTGTTCACAAACATATTTTCTTCCAGGTATAACAGTAGGATTTCTGTGGTATATATGTGTATCTTGGGGTCCCTTTTCTTGGCAGAACAGCTAGAAATTCAGCTGTTTGATTTGCTGGACAACTGGAGGGGGGTCGTTAGTTCTCAGTTAGTCTTAAAAATGTACTTGCATCCAATTTGTTTGATACTATCCTGACAGCTATATAGGCCTCACTGAGAAAAAGAGAACTTCAGTATTTGATCTAATGGTGTGTATTGCTTATTTCATCCTAAAAGATTCTAATAATGTTCTGACACATCAATGGCAAATTCTAACTGTCCCCATGTTTTTAGAAATGGTTTTTAATTTTTACCAGTTCTTTTCAGGGGAAATGATAAAGAAGATAGTAGTCATCTAGTAACATTAATATAACTATTAACAATTATAAAGTTAATCTATATGGGAAGCTTTCTGTGTTAGGTATTACATATGTATGTACACAGCTAATCCTAACCCTGAAATAGATACAATTTAAAGATAATTTTGTCACTATTGTTTTTAGTGAAAGCTCAGAGAACAAGATAAGTAACTGCTATAGAGAGACAATAGTCACTGCTTATGGTAAGCAGGTGAGCAACAGATGGAATGGAAGGTCAGAGTTAGTATTGACAGAGATGTCAAGACATCTGGATACCATTATTTACTCCAAAGTAAAAGTCTCTATTAAGAAATTCCACCTATTGGTTGTCAGATTGAAATAGATATTTTAACTATCGTGATTTTTTTCCCTTTCAGTTAAGACTAGGAGTCCTAAAATCTTCAGCTTGTAAGAATGGTCTGTGTCTAAAGTGTATGGAGGGGTAGGTCATCCAGATGTTCCTTAGTCAGCCTACGGTACAGACTTCTATCAGAGAGATCTCACTTGAGAAGCTGTAGTTCCATGGCTGCGAGTTAAGCTGGGTAAAGGATTTCACTTCTTTGAATCTGTCTGTGTGTGAAATAAAAATGCTTTCTTCATTAGATTGTTGAGAGGATTAAATGATAGAAAGTGCATGAAGTCACTTAATCTCATTAAGCCATAGCTTCCTCCTCTACAAAATGAAATAATGATGCACCTGCTTCAGAGGGTTATGGTGAGGGTTATGTGAAATAAAGCTTACAGCTGCTTAACAAAGCAAGTTCTGGACAGGATCGAGAGATATTTTGGGTCTTCTATTAACCTGAAATGAAAGAGACTCTGATTCCACTCTCTGGTTTCAAACTTGGGAATTAATATTTGTCTTACACTATTGGATGTGATTCTAAACTCTTCTATTGAACACTGTCAAATTTGTAAGCTTCATAGGGATGGTCATAATATTTATATAATGTTCCTCTTATCTGTTGTCATAGATGTGAAACCTTATATTGCCCTTGAAAATGTTAAATTGAGAACTCTGTTAAAATTTCATGCATTGTATTACTGCAAGAAACATTTGATTTTCATCACATTTAAAAGTTCTTTAAAATGCATACATTTTTTCTAATTTCATTTTATTTTAAAGCATATTTTAAATGTACTTTTCTCATTTAGTAAAAGTTGTCTAGTTGATAAAAAGATATTTGTCTTACTTCTACCTGTTTATGATTACATTTTCATTTCATTAGACTTCCATTGTGAGTTGCTCTTAACTCACTTTCAGAATCTTTTCCATTTGACTCTAAGTTTTTCATATAACAGGACTATCGGAGCTAAGATTTTATTAATGAGAATTAATGATAAAGAAAAGCTGGGAAAGGGAAAGAAATTCCCAATGGAACCAAGAATCCTATCTCCTCTACTTGCCCTGCAAACCCCATCTCTCACCTAGGCTTGTGAGGCTGAAATTCCTATTTCTCCTTAAAAAAAAAAATGGAAAAATGGAAATTTGAAGAGTGTTTTCAGGCTGCTTTCATCTCCAAGGCCATCTAAAATTCACTTTCAATATTAGGTATGAGAGAAATTTTCTCAAAGCCAACAGACTAATTTAATTCTAACAAGACTTTTCAGGCTAAATTGCAAAATAAATTAGGATCTCCTTTCAAAGAAAATGCACATATAACACACAGACTCTCTCTCTCTCTCTCTCTCTCTCTCTCTCTCTCTCTCTCCTTTTCAACTCAAGACTTCTTTGTGTCACCTCGAAGTTGGGATTTAATGGACCAGGCACTTAGGACCTGCCAAGGGTGTGATTCTGTGCTGAATTTCCTAACTGTTCTTGATATTGTTCCCAGTGTGATGCTGACGAAATTATGACATCCTTGCTACATCCTTTACGAGACCGATTGCTCCTTTCTAGCTGTATGAGCCATATGGCCTGCCTGACTCCTTCCCTAGCAGATATAGAGGAAGATGGACAATCAGTGACCCTTCAGTAAGCATTTTCTAGGCATCAAGTTATCAGCTCTCAAGTACATGAGCTCCTTTCATAGCCCCCCAGGTAGGAATTCTTTCAGTCTATGTTTAAGCTTCTTCGACTTCAGAAACCACAAGGCTCTTTTGTGGAACTCCATCCCATTCTTATTCATATCTAAGAATCAGGAAGTTTTGCAATGGAATCTAATCTAAAATATCTTCCAGTGATATTTTACTGTTGGATTTTATCTCTCCTACTACAAACATGAGGCCAGTTATTTCTCCCCAGGGCCTCCAGTCTTTCCTCTGCATGACTACCTTCCAAATGCTTGCTTCAGCAGTACCTCTGAAATCCATCTACCCTTTAGCCTCTTGTCCTTTCCTTGGTCTTCCTCCCCACTGCCCTGTCTTTCCTGTGATCTTGTTCAGGCGTGCACCTCCAGCTGCTAAGGAGAGATCTGGCTGCCTCAGTCTTTGGCTAGACTGTAATGTGTCAGCTTACCGGTTGTCTGGCTTCCTCTGATGTTACCTGTAATATTCTGTACACATTTCCTGTACCTCCAAGCTCTTCAGTAGATAGTCTTGTACCCCTGGAGGAAAATCCTAACCCTGGCTTGAAAGGCTTCCCAGGAGTCAGTTACCTCAGCGCTCTAGCCCTGCTTCCCACCCTTCACACATTCCTCCAGTCATACTGAATCTTTGTGGCTCCTCTGACCCTCCATGGGTGCTGTGCTACAGAGCCCAGGAAGTTCTTTCCACCTCACTCCCTCACAGTCAGCCTTTCTGCCCAGCACACACACTCCATCACATCCTCTCTCCCCTCCACTGAGGCCACCTCAGTTCCTATTTGGTAGCTGTCATCTCCTCCTGTATTTGTTTGCTTAGCCGTGTTTATGTTGTCTTCTTCACAGCAATGGAAGAACAGCTCTGTATTTGCCCCTGCTGTGCCCCCAGTGCTTGGCACAATGTCTGCACACAGTAGGGGCAATGGCTATTTGTTGATGGAATGAATCAATTTGGCTTGAGATTGCATTACTCACAGGATGGCCATGACAACCTCTACTTCCCACAGAATTATCCTTGTCTTTTTCTCTTGTGGCTGACATTAGAATGACAAGAAATTTGTCAAGGGCCTAGAAAATCACTTTCTGGGTATAAATTTGGGCTCTTAGCAAAGCAATCATTAACTGATACTTCAGAAGCTGAAAGAGTTAATTAATGAGCCTCCCCTAGCACAGCCCTCTGCAGGGCCCTTTGGTCCTTGAGAAGGTAAACCCGTTTTCTTCTAACTCATGCTCATGTGAACTTCTGGCCAAGACCTCTTATTATTGAGACAGCTCCTCCAGCCTCCCAGGGTGCCTGGAATGCCCCCAATCCCTGAAGCCATTATGTTTTACAGCAGGTTCTCTTGACAGAGTTTCATCAGGCTTTGGCAGAATACAAGCCCAAATAATGGGCAGGCAGATGCCAGAATGAATTCCAGTGTGTACACACAATTTTTGGTCCCATAAAAATCAATTCCTTATTCATAATTAAGCAAGCTCCCTGGGAAAGGGCACATTGGTATAGTTATTAAAAGATAAATAATAGATAAGGATCCACTTGTTTCTTGTTCTGTTCATCTTTCTTTTCTTAGTACAAAGAGCTTTAGACGCAAACGAACACTGTAATTAATTTTTTTCTCCTGCCTGGTCCCCACCTGTGATTTACAAGCCCAGCAAAATGGAAGAGCTTCTAAGAAAGTTCATTGCTGTTCTGTGCTGTATTGCTCTTTTAAAGATGTGTTCCAAAGAGCAGAATGACAGCCCAAACCTAGATGGAAAGAGAAAAAAAACTATAAGCACCTGACACTAAATATCACAAATCACCAGAGTGTTTATCTCATGAGCCTTTTCTGGTTTTTCAGATTGGGTTAGGAACTTGGTTGAAAATGCAAAAAGGCTGCAACAGGGCTCCATAGTAGAGAGGCCCATTCCTGTCAACTGCTGAATTCAAGGAACCAGTCAATGCTATGGGTTAGGAAGGATGGAGAGATAGCCTTAGAGAGCTGTGGTATTAAGATGCAATGATGCTGCCCCTCCTCCTAAGAAAATGCTTCCTCTCCCCTCAGCCGAAAGAAGGTGCTCCCCTACGTCGCTAGACATCTGGAGCTGCCAATTCTTCCTCTAAGGGAGAGAGCTAAGGCCCCCTCCAAGCAGTTTTAAAGAAGAGAATTCTTGGTTATGGATCCTCAGAAAGGACACAAGCACACAGGGACTGGTATCCCTTCTGGCCTATATTAATTAATAAAGCAGGAGCCAGTTTTAGCAGGACCTGTGGGCTCCCTGGTTTGGAGTACTTGGAGGACAGGTGAGATCCAATAGTAAGTGCTGTTTCTTGACCTAGAAAAGTTCTCAGGGGAACTTTTTGAGATGAGGAGATGAGATAAAGCCCCTGTAGCCAATCAGCCACTAATTCGAGCCAGGAGGATACGCATGAATATGTATAGCTGGCAAAGAAAAGGAAGATTGAGTTGGCACCTGAGAAGGAGTTCTCAACAGCACATCAGCTGAGGTCTCTGGGAAAATGACTGGACAGGAACCAGAGCCAGGCACAAGCTCTAGCACCCAGGACCACAGATGCCAGCATGGGGGGAACCTTCCTGCTGTTCCTCCCTCCAAGGAACTCCTGGTGCCCTCTCTAGGACTTTCTGTGTAGAGCAGAGGAGTCCTGCTTTCAAGACTGAGGTTTCAAGCTGGACTTTACTAAGTTTTAATCAACAAAAGTAATTGAATTATGGAGTTTGACCAAGACATCATCAACAGAACTCTGTAACCAACACAGGGTATTCTATACAGTAAAATAGAGCAGACATCATCAATGGAACTCCAAACCCAACACAGGGTCTTCTATACAGTACAACAGAGCAGTTTGAAAAGGAAAAGCCATTTCATAGTTATGTCTCAACTAATCAAGAACTCTTGTCAATGAACTGGTGCCAATAATTTGAATTTCTTTGTAAGAGATTAAAGATTTGGCAGAGAAAATGGAAGGTTCTTTTAAATATTTTTGGCTATAGTAATCTTTTCACATTTTTTTAAATAAAGTCATAGAAATTCTAAAGGGGATACAGTATGTCTACCTAACAGTTTTTATAAGAGTGACATAGATGTAATGTCAGCAAAAGAAGTGAGAGTCGATTGAAAGGTACAGAAGAAACTTTATCCAAAAGTCACCTGAATTGCAGGAGGACCATGCAGGGTGTGCTGTAGCTGCACAACTGCCCAGACCCTGAGAAAAGAATATCAGGAGTGAAGGGCCTTGGGAGCTGAGAGGCTTGACTCAGTTATAACAGTGTGAAAAATGATGACTCAGTAGGACCCAGAATGGAAAGATGGTCAAAGCCATGGGTGGACCAAAGAGATCATACTTTCCTTGCTGTGTGTACTCTCCAGCACAGTCACTTTCCCCACAGCATCTCTCCTGGCTTTCTTTCACTTTTAGCTTCCCTTCCTCACTGCCTCCTTTTGCACCATGAACTCACTCTATGCCACAGAATCCTCTGTACTAAATACTTAGCATGTACCAATGATCCCTGTCCATCAGAGGTCTAGAGCAGGGGACAGTCATCGAAGACTTGCTTCATATAGATCAAGTTTTCATGGGATATCTACTTTGAAATCCTTCCTTCAGAACTAAACCAAGGTCTAAGAGAGACAAGAGACACAGACTGAAATAGAAAAAAAAAAAAAAGAAGAAATTTATCATTTGAAGAAGGAAGAATTCCCTAAGAAATTACTATGGAGTTCCTTCCAGGCACCAGATGTCATTTTAAGAGCTTTAAATGTCGATGCATTTAATTGTCATAGAAACCTTATAATGTTATAGAAATAGGAATACAAATATTTTAAGTAATTTGATCAAGGTCACACAGCCAATGAGATAGAGTTAAGATCTGTTTTAAATTCAGATACTTAATGCTCCCTATACTGCCAAGCCTTTTCATTTCAAGACCTTTGTACAATAGGCATAAAAAAAAACAGTTATTGAGAAATAGTAGACAGGACCTTATTGGTGCCTGTGAATCTTAAATGGTACACTGAGAAATAAAGACCGTTATTGATGTTGTTTCTTCACGTTACAATACTTCATTTATTTCAGATTTCTTAGGTAGAAGGGCCTGTGCACATTTATTTCCCAGTTTCTGCTGAGTAGCCAGTTCCTGAACAGGATAAATCGATAAACTAGACTTATTTCCAACTTATGAGATGAATATTTAAACACTACTGGGTATTTCTGTTCATAGTATTTTCAAAAAGATATTGGTTCCATCTGCCTCAAAACTCTAGTGACTAATGCCACCTGCACCAGGTTGTGCTGTAGGATATGCCTCTTCGGTGTTCTGAAGGACAGCCACTAACAGGTTAACAGAGAGTCCACATCCTTTCCCCTTCTCTTGTCCTTCTAATATTTTTACCCACTAATGGTTCAACCATCACAATTGGCACAGTGGTCAAGTCACAAGAGCTGAAGTTGCTTAAGCAGTATTTCTGTATGTGCTACTTAAATTGTAGGCTGTTTCTAGCTTCTAAACATAGCTGCTGTACCCAATACAGAGACTTAGTGTCATGACTGCAAACCAAAGCCCAAGGAGATGTCTTTCCAGGAGCAAGAATCTGGAGGACCAATTGTCTAAAGCCTTGGTAGTGTAAAGAAGGCACCTCCCTGGGGACAGCTGGCTTTTACAAAGTCTCTCTCTTTCCTGTGTATTTCTATTCTCTCCTGCCTCATTCTTCCCCCAGAAACCAGGAGCCATTGCTGAGGAGTTTCATCAATAGCATTTTGTGGCCTTCTTTTCCCTGGGAAGACCCAGAAGAGGGTACCAGATGTCACCACAGATGGCCATGAGCCACTATGTGGTTGCTGGGAACCAAACTCAGGACCTCTGGAAGAACAGTCAGCACTCCTAACCTCTGAGCCATCTCTCCAGCCCAACCCACTTCTATGACTAGCTCCTTGCTAACAACCTCAGTGGTGGAGTGATGGGAGAATAACCTGGCCCCTCCTGCCCACACTTGGAGCTAAAGCTTGCTTCAATTATAGAACTCTGCTACCTGCCAGTGTGAGACTTATGGGAGTTCTTCATGGGATGATGATGACAATGGCAACAATTAAATTTCAGTGAGTCTTTGTTTGAGTGCACATTACAAGCACATTGAATAACCCTGGAATCGACAGCATCAACATAGGAGTTTTACATGTGCTTCATATACTCACAGTTATGGGGGATATTATCATCTCTATTGACCTGGTGATGAAACTGAGACTAAGTGGCAACTTACTCCAGGTCCCCAAGAGGTGCCCAAAGCTGTGACATAAATAACAAGGCATAGGAGTGATTCTCAGAGTTGAGCTGTGAACTCTAACAGTACTCAAAGCATGACTGCATCTACTCAATGCCTAATAGAATTCTTACTGGGAATAGTTCCTTTTAAGAGTTAACTATTTCAAGACTCTAACTTTAATTCCCCCCCTTTCTACGTGCCTGATATCATTTCATCATCTTTAACATAGATTTCTACATGCCAAGCATCAGGCTGTGTCATAGGCATACATAGAGGAACAAGACCCAAGTGAGGCTGAACAAAGCTTGACATGTAGGAGAGGAAGCCAATTTTAAAAACAGGTTTTCTTAAGGATACCCACTGCAGCACCTGCTCACCTTGCATCAAAGCAAAGGCTCTGGTATCCCCAGAAAAGACTGTCTAAAAGTGAATGTAACAAACGCCACTCAATTATTTTCATGTGAGATCTTGTTTCCTCCCAAGGGACGAGCTTGTTGTTGTTTGTTTGTTTTGTGGTCACATCATGAAATGACTAGCTATGTGACTTTGATTTCTCTTTCCTTTAGCTACTTTATTTTAGTAAGTAGAAAGGTATTAGTAGAGGAGAACCCATAACTGACCCTGTTTATCTCACACAAATAAAAGATTAAACAAAATCATATTGTAGGCAGAAGATAGTGACTGTTGTGTAAGTGAGCATCCTTAATATGAAAACTACAGGCTCTAAGAAGTGCCATGCCATTCAAATCTCCCTCTCCATGTGGGTTCCTGTACATACTCCTGTGTTTCAGCCACAACCACACAGCAGCTATCCCGGGAAGGTGTCCTGGACTCACTATCTCTCTGCCTTTCTCTATACTTTCTTCACTGCCTGGGATAGTCTCTCCCCATTACTGTCTGTTGACTTGACATCAAATATTATCACTTTTATTCCAAAATAGTGTTTCCTCTTTTGCATTGTTAAATGTTTTATAGCTCTCACAACATCACATTCAGCTCTGTGCTTGTCATCTGTATCTTAGGATTTTCTGCTTAGAGATGTCTTCCATGTACCAGCTGATATTGGATGCATTTAATTTTCTTTGCATTCTGTGTACTTCTCCACCTGTCTCCTGTACCCTGTATGTAATGTGTCACCCAGCATGTAGCAGGAGGATTTAGGACCAACAAATTCAATGGTCTACCTCCCTGGACTAAGGGTTATCATGCCTTTATCTTCTAGTAAGGTAAATATCACAAAGAAGCACATGGAGTTGGGCAGACATAGCTCTAGCATGTTTGGTGAACAGAAATAGGATGGGATTACAGGAGGTTTCTAGCCCCACTGGGCCAGATGTTCGACCTGTCCATGGCTGCTTTTCCCCCCAAAATGACTCAGATGCTTATATTAATTTCATACTGTTTGGCCTATGTTTCAGACACATTGCTAGCTAGCTCTTTCATCTTAATTCAACCCATTTCCATTAATCTGTCTGGCCACGTGGCCTAGCCCGTGGCTCACCTGGGTTCCTTACATGGTTCTTCCTTGGCAGCTGGATCAAGACTCTCTTAACTCTGCCCTCCGTTTGCCTGTCTCTGATTTCCTGCCTACTGCTATGGTGCTCGCCACAGGCCAAAACAGTTCCTTTATTTACAGAATAATATTCACAGAATACAAACAGACAAGACATTCCCATCTCAGGATATCCCAAAGAGTATCCTTTAAAATCAGTGGGGCCAGCAAGATGGCTTGAGGTCACACACAGGAATCTACACTTTCTCTCATATGTTATAAAAATACATTTAGCATATAAAACTTAAAATTTTATACATATTTTTTAATAAAAGCCTTTATACTTGAATAAAAGTGAAAATGGTTTGAGGAAAAGCAGTCCATGAATAATAGAATAAGGTGTCACCAGCTGTCACTTTGGATACCAGGAGCACCCAGAAATAACATTAACATGGAGATGGAGGTGGTAATGAAGAGGCACCAGCTCAAAGGGTCAGGCCCACTGTTACAGCCTACAGAACTTTAGAATTGTTTACAAAGCTCCATCACTGTTAATTAATTAATTAATTAATTAATTAAAATACTTTTATTTGAAAGTGAGGGAAGGACTCTTCCTTTCATGTCTGTTCCCAGAAAAGAAGAATTGCACTGTTGAATGTCAAGGTGAGTTGGGGGTTCCCCAGCTTGTTCTCTGGGTTTCCATCAGCCCTGGGGTTTAACACCTTTTCAGGGTGTGACAATTACAAAGCCTCACAGGTGGCCTCTGCTTGCCTGAAAGCTAGCACTCCACAGAAAGAACAGCAGCTCAATGGCAACCTTCCCTCACATACACTTCTGGTATCCCCTCACAACCATTCATCTTCCTTTTCCAATTAAGAGATCCAGGTAGATGGTCTCTGCTCGCTTTGGGGGCTAAAAGTATCCATCGAAAACCAAAGAACATCTAAAGGTACCACCTTTCCTTCCATGTCTTCCTGGGGGACGGGCTCCTAACTATTGCCTGGAGGCAGGGAGCCAGGGCAGAGGTCAGCAGGCTCTAGCCATCTGGTGAAAGGGATTCAGTTACGTTCTGTAGAACCCTCTCTAATCTCAGTAAACACGTCTGGTGTGCTTTCTTCCTCTCCACACAGCTATGAAGTCCTTTCCAGAACTCACTACCAAATCCGTGATTTTTTTTTCCTGACTGATTTTAAAGACTCCATGTTAAAATTAAAACTATATTTAAAAAATTCTAAAGCCTAACTTTGTTAGTTTCCCTAAATAGTCCAGGTTTAATGCATCAGCTAATTTTAATGCTGCCCTATGAGGATTTCATAGTCCCTAATAAAGGACACATCTTGCCTTTCTCATTAGCACTCTGGGATTTGAAGCCTCCATTTAAACAATCAAATATAGCATCCTCATACCTAAGTTAAGCCAAGCATAATGCTTCACATCTACCATACCATTTGAAAGGCTGATACAGGGGGATTTCTATGAGTTGGGGCCAGACCAGGCTACAGAG
Source organism: Sigmodon hispidus (assembly GCA_004025045.1). Taxonomy (NCBI): domain Eukaryota; kingdom Metazoa; phylum Chordata; class Mammalia; order Rodentia; family Cricetidae; genus Sigmodon; species Sigmodon hispidus. Next base: position 167,516 of record PVIH01000111.1, on the reverse strand, counting down.
TAAGACCCTGTCTCAAAACAAACAAAGAAAAGAACTAAACAAACTGCCTGCTGATGGGTTGCATTTCTCCAAGAACTGTCTATTGCATAGGAACTGGATGTGAGAAATGACCTTCAGTGGCTGCTGCTATTTATTTCTGTGGGAGGGTAGGGGCTTTGCCTGTCCAGAGAGTTAATACTGCATGGTTCTGTACACTGCTAGGGTTCTGTTTCCACAGGGTTTCAGAGAGGGAAATGCTTTGTGGCTTATGACAAGATCATGGCAGAATATTTTGTGCATGCTATGATTTGTATCACCCATTTGTGCACAGGCCATAAAAGTGCACTTTTTATCAGGAACATTTGTGAATATATAGCAGCACTGAAGACATATGGCCACTAAATAATTCACAGTTATCTATCTTCTCAGCAGATTCCATATACACCTACCATGCTTTAATGCCTAGTTTGCTCAGAAACAATATTCTTTATGACTCTCCCAATATAAAAATGTTTACTGACTGGTGATAGTGTATGGATACCATGGGAATGGCTCGGAGGACAAGGAAGGCTTGCTGCTTTCTCTCCCTCTTTCTGCTAACTACCCCCATTGGTTCCTCTCGTCAGCACCCAGTCTCAATGGAAAATGTGCCTCTCCCAAAAGGTAGGGTGCAATTCTGTCACTGACTAAGCTACCTTCTTCTCTTTTCAGCTCTATATCCATCTACAGTCCCAAGGAGAATCCCAACACATTTGACACTGCTGCATTCTTCCAGTCCGTAGGGAATTTCCTAGGGATCTTCGCTGGCTCCTTTGCAATGGGCTCTGCATATGCAGTTGTCACAGCACTCATATCCTTTGTTATTGTGTGGAACCTGGGGATAGTTCGGAACTGCCAACACACGTGAAATGTTTCTGAGGCTGAATGATCTCTTCGGCAGTGAGTGGTGAGATCAGCTTGAATTTGATACAGCACTGCGAACCCATCCAAGTTCTGGGTGATTCAACAAAGGCACTGGACCAGTACCAGCAATAGAGGAACAGGTTCTTCATTTGTCCCCAGTCAATTCTACCACTGTTGCTGGTATCTTCCCTTAGATAGCCTTAAAAAAAAAAACTGACACCCAAGGAATGCTGTGGGCGTCAGACACCAGGACTAGGAGCATGAACATAAAGAGAAAGAGCTGGAGATCCAAGGTCCAACATAGAATAGCATCGACTACAGTTAATGAAGTCAGTGTGCTCTGCTGTCAGTCACCAGCTGATCTGCTAGGCCAGGACAATGACCAATAGAGGTCTAAAAAGCTTCATAGTTGTATGATAAGAGGGAATGAAGAAATGATGGTTGCTACATGTGGCTTTCATTATGTCTTAATTATTAGGTGGAGCTGTGGCAGAGGTCACATGCTTCCTGGACTGGCGAAGTCATAATGATGATGGGAATACCAACTGAAAGTGTAGCATGTGCATTTGAATCTACCCTATAAAACATGTTATTAATGTCTTCTCTTTACACAGAAAATTAAGTAGGTAAGGGATCTTCCATATTAACTCTGAAGTCCCACAATAGTAATAATGAGCATGGTGATAATATTACCAGTTAGAATTCACTGGGAGCTTTGCCATTCTACCACTACCCTAAGCATTTTTTTCTCAGACACTTTGTACAGGGATCCTGGAAGGTAGATTCTCATATTATCCTAATTATACAGCTGAATAATCTCAAACAACTAAAGCTAAACAATTTGACTGTGGCCATACAGTTAGAGTGCTTCCAGACTGGGATTCAAAACTAGGATTTTGACACTGATAGCTCAGATGAGGTGGAAAAGTTGGAATCAGAACTGATGTGAACAGAATGTATAGACACGGAAGTGAGCAGGATGATGAGGAAAGGGAGCAGTCCTGGAGGCCAGAAATCTGCCAGAGGTCAGGTCACATCCAAAAGAAAGAGCATAGTGGTAGATGGACAGGGGACCAAGAAAAGCACTCCATTACAGTGCTGGCATCAATTGTGTGACACTTGGTGTCTTTAACAGGCTCTGTAGACAGGCTGTATAGGGGGCAGGGGCACACAGTTGTCTGTCTACTCCTGCCCTGGACATCATGTCCACACTAAGGTCTCCTCAGGTCAGGCTCTGGACTTGGACTTCAATTCATAACTAATGACTTCCTGGGGAAGGTGAAAGGAAAGCATGTTCTATAGCCAGCTTACATATACTACTCTGACAATCAAACCAGTGGAAGAATTCCTATTAAAACAAACTAGAAGAGGTCAGGAGAACAAACCTGATGAGAAGCAAAGCTTTCCTCTTAAGTAACAAAGGAAGACACTGAGAAAGATCTAAGATAAGTCAGCCTTTGATTCCGCATGAAGAATCACATCCAGATCTTTCAAGTTATATTTTCAGGAAGGATGTTTTACCAAGAGAAGTTAACCTAAACTACCAACAAAAAGATTTACATAGCCCTCAGAGCATGCAAGTGCTGTTCTGAGTATACCATTCTATACAGGCATGGGGCTATGATCAGATAATGCTGCCATTCCATTTTCCATCAGAATCAGAGACACTAAGTGATTTAGACATATGACTAGTCTGATAGTGCATTTTGAATCCTGCTATTCTGACTCTTGGTATTTTGGCTTTCTAAAATTTAACAAAACACTTTTCACACCCTTATTTCACTCCCCAAACTTTGGGAGAGATGTATTATTTTTTTTTTGCCAAGTCACATAGGACAGAAGTGGGGATCAGTAATACATTGCTCAGGAGTCACATATCCATTGAGCAGATAAGCCAAGAACTGAATGAATACAAATATTCCATCCTAGATGTCAAAGATCATGTTTTTCCCCTTTATGACATGCTCTACCCATCTTTTAATGTAGAATGGGTTTCATGGTTTTTTCTAGATTTCAAGCCAATCACATCTCATTATTTCCAGGGCACTTTGTGCCTAACAAACATGTTAGCAATATAACACTTTCCCATCAACAGAGGCTCCTAAGCATCTCCCCATAACCCATTCTTTGCCCAGCTTGGATCACATCCTTTATTTTCCATTTAATTTATAGCTTACAGAGTATCACTTTTGACAAAATTAACCATTGCTTTTCAAAAGGTATTTGACTTTAAAAATAACTAATTCTCCTCCATGTATTAACAATCTCAAGAGGGCCTGAACAGTTTCCCTCTCTCTGTGGTGACTGTATCTCTTGTCCTGTTTCCATCCCTATGGGAGAGGGTTCTACAGAGGAACCTGCTTTTGGCTACATCCTAGAGACCAGCACCACTGTCTCCTCTAAGGGACTCCGCTGTTTGCAAGGAACTCTCCTTTGCTTGGCCTTTCTCTATCTGCCAATGTTTCTGGGGTGGAGACACTCTAAAAGCCAAACTACACTCAGGAGACTTCATACCCACAGCCTACCCCGTTTACTCTTAGTAGATGCAATTTTATTTTAAATCTGAACACTGGTTTGAATTTTAATGGGTATTTTGAGCCTGCAGTGAAGCATGGAGCCCACTCTGCTCTTCTCAGGGCCTGCATGCTACACCTACTCAGATATGAAAAATCAGCCTTTTACTCCACATCTCTTAACACCAAATCCATTCCTCTCAGCCAACAAGCAGATTTAGTTATAAAAACAGTCATTGTTTTCCTTAACTCATCTTGCCACTTGACCAAATTTACCAAGCTCCGGGAGTTCCCGATGCTAGAAACAGGCCTGTTTTTCCTCCTTTCTTGGAGTGCCTTCCTGTCTGCAGAGGCTGCTGGCTTAACAGGTCAGTACTTCATGCTGCAATGTGAGCAAGACCTGTGAATGTGGTTTGTTGTATGAGTCTCTGGGTGGGTGTGCTCTCCCTGGCCCAGCAGGAGGGGAAATGAAGTCTCTCTTAAACAGTGAATTGAATGGATTCTATCAGAATCAGCCTCTGCAGAGCTCCCTGGGGAGAAATAATAAAAAATAATAATTCATCCACTTTGTGCAAAATAGTTTAACAGAATGATTTCAAACTGTTTTTTTTTTTTTTTTTTTTTTTTTTTTTTTTTTTTTTTTTTTTTTTTTTTTTTTTTTTTTTTTTTTTTTTTTTTTTTTTTTTTTTTTTTTTTTTTTTTTTTTTTTTTTTTTTTTTTTTTTCCTTTTTGGACAGGAGGGGATGTTGAAAGGACTGTCTTATAGTTATGATAGATGGCTTTACAAATGAAAGGCTGCAGGCGCTGTGAAGGGATACATACAACCAGCCTTGCTGGGGAGAAAGGAGTGGCAGCAGGCTCCAGTGTGGGCAGCCTCTCCGGGGTGTGCACATCCCACACACATCAGTGTTCATCTTTGCACAGCTTCCTGGCCAGATCAGAAAAGCTAAAGGCCAGTGGAGGCTCTGTGGTCTAATGTCCCAAATGGCAGAAAGTCTACAATCCTCTAGGGTTGGGCAGTTGACCCAGAGAAAGCTGTCTTAAGGTCCCATAGATGTTGAATCTTTTACTAAAGATATTTCAACCAAATGCCTATTGTGTCTCTGCATGAGCTATACTAGGGTGGCTATTCTAATCAGGTGATTTTCATGTGCAAGAGTTACCAAGACTCTTCAGCCTGACTTCCTACTGCTTTCAAGATTTAGTCCTGGGCCCATTTCCACCACCTACTATGTTTTAACTGACAAGCAAAGGATGCAAATCTGTAACCTCTACTGTATAATTACCCATAGTCATAAGACGGGTGTCCTTGAAATATTTTTGTTTTAATGATGAATACCCAAAATAATAATTAAGATCAATAGATGGACAACTCATGTCCAGAGAGAGTGAGAGGCCAGGAGATTCCTTCCCCAGCAATCCCAGGAAACACATAGCTGATGGCTAGGCCCCACCTTCAAGGCAACTTGCATCATCATAGACAGACTTCTCTCCTGACTATGTGACCTGTGTCCAGAGTGGAGTGAAAGACAGGTGTCTCGCTGGACTATGCGACCCTGTGGCCTGACCAGAGTAAGAGATCTTGCAGTCTCCATGTTCAGAGCAGACAGGAGACACACAACTCCTGTATCTACAACTAACTAAGATCCTACTAAGACCTAAGAGTGAACCAAGGAAGCAATGGGCAGACGCCAGTGCAAGAATACATATAAAGAACAAGGCACCCACCAGAAGAAACTGGTGGCTCTACAACACCAAGATCTGAACAGAGCAGTGAAGAAGAAACAGAAGGAAACAACAATAAAAACACCATTATGAAGATTATAGAAGCTTAAAAAGAGTATATTAAAAATTCCCTTAAAGAATAGAAGAAAATACAATTAAAAATTTGGAAGAAATAAACAAATTATTGAAAGAAAACCAAGAAAGAGAAAACCAACAAATAAAAGAAACATTTCAGGAATTAAAGATTTCAAAAGAAACAATAAAGACGGCACAAAACTAGGCAAAGGAGGACATAGAAACTCTGAAGAACTGAACTAGAGCTACAGATACAAGCACAACCAGCAAAATCCAAGAGATAGAAGAGAGAATCTCTGGAGTGGAAGACTCAATGGTGGAAATAGATACATCACTAAAACTGAAAAGCCATAACACAAAACGTTCAGGAAAGTTGGCACACCATGTAAAGACCAAACCTGAGAAAAATAGGAATAGAAGAATGAGAATACCAGCTCAAAGGCACAGATCACGTATTCAATAAAGTCATAGAAGAAAATTTTCCCAACCTAAAGAAGTAAATGCCTATAAAGATACAAGAAGCTAACAGAACACCAAGTAGATTAGACCCTCCAAATGTCTGCTCACCACATAATAATCAAGACACAAAACATACAGAACAAAGAAAAAATATTAAGAGCTGCAAAGTAAAAGGGCCAACTTACCTATAAAACCCATCAGAATAACCCCAGACTATCCAATGGAAACAATGAAAGCAAGAAGGACCTAGTCAGAAGGTAAACAGACACTAAAAGAGCATGGCTGTCAACCCAGACTACTATATCCAACAAAACTATCAATTACCATAGATGGAGTAAGCAAGATATTTTACAACAGAGACAGATTGAAACAAACCTATCCATAAATCCAGAACTACAGAAAGCACTAGAGGGAAAACTCCAACCTAAGAATCCCAGATACACCCATGAAACCACAAACAGTTGATAATCCCACAGAAGAAAAGCCCAAAGAAAGGAAATACACACAAGCTACCACCAAAAAATAACAGAAAATAACAATCAATGGACATTAATGTCCCTTAATATCATGGACTCAATTCATCTATAAAAAGACACACTCTAACACAATGGATACAAAAACAAAAGCCAACCTTCTGCTCCATACAAGAAACATACTTCAACTTCAAAGACAGACACAGGCTCAGAGTAAAGGGTTGGGAAAAGGTTTTCCAATCCAATGGTCCCAAGAAGCAAGCTGGTGTTGCCATTCCAATATCTAACAAAGTAGACTTCAAACTAAAATCAATCAGACCAATCAAGACCAGGACAGACATTACCTATTCATCTCATGAAAAAATGATCAAGATGAGATCTCATTCCTGAATATTTATGCCCCTAATATAAGGGCACCTACATATGTAAAAGAAACACTACTAAAGCTTAAACCCCACATCAAATGTCACCTCTAATAGTGGGAGATTTCAATACTCCACTTTAACCCTTGGATAGGTCAACCAGACAAAGACTCATCAGAGAAATAAGGGGCCTAACAGATGTTGTGATGCAAATGAGCTTAATAGGCATTTACAGAAGCTTCCACCCATTCACAAAGAAATATACATATTTCTCAGCACCCCATGGAACTTTCTTTAAAATTGACCACATACTTGGTCATAAAGCAAATATCAATAGCCCCTTGTATTATATCAGACCACCATGGCCTAAAGTTGGAATTCAACAACAAAAATCACAGAAAGCCTACAAACTCATGGAAACTGAATATCTCTACATTGAACCACCACTGAGTCAGGGAAGAAAATAAGAAAGAAATAAAAGACTTCCTAGAATTTAATGAAAATGAATCCACAACATACCCAAACTTAGGGGACACAATGAAAGCGTATTAAAAGGAAAATTCATAGCACTAGATGCCTATATGAAAAACGAAGAGAAATCTCACACAAGACACTGAACAAGTCAGCTGAAGGCTTTAGAACAATTAGAAGCAAACTGACCTAGAAGGAGTAAACAGCAGGAAATAATCAAACTTAGGGCTGAAATCGGTACAATAGAAACAAAGAGAACAATACAAAGAATCAATGAATCAAAAAGTTGGTTCTTTGAGAAAGTCAACAAGATAGATAAACCCTTATCCAAAGTAACCAAAAAGCAGAGAGATAATATTCAAATTAACAGAATCAGAAATGAAAAGGGGGATATAACAACAGATGCCCAGGAAATCCAGAGAATTGTCAGGTCATATTTTGAAAATCTATACTCTACTAAAATGAAAAACCTAAAAGAAATGAAAAGCTTCCTGGACAAGCACCAACTACCAAAATTAAATCAAGCACAGATTAAAGACCTATACAGATCTGTAACACCAAAGGAAATTGAAGCTGTTATTAAAAGTCTCCCAAATAAAAAAGCCCAGGGCCAGATGGTTTCACTGCAGAATTCTACCAAACATTCAAAGAAGAACTAATACCAATACTCAACAAACTGTTCCATACAGTGGAAACTGATGGAATGCTGTAAACTCTATTTATGAGGCCTCAATCACCCTGATACCCAAGCTACTCAGCAATGTACCAGGATACAAGATTAATTCAAAAAAATCAGTAGCCCTTCTATACACTAAGGATAAAAGAGCCGAAAAAGAAATAAAGGAAACATCACCCTTTATAATAGCTGCAAATAGCATTAAATACTTCGGGGTAATGACAACCAAAGAAGTCAGAGATCTACTTGACAAAAACTTTAAATCATTGAAGAAAGAAATTGAAGAGGATATCAGAAAATGGAAAGATCTCCCATGTTCCTGGATAGGTAGGCTCAACATAGTAAAAATGGCAATCTTACCAAAAGCAATCTACAGATTCAATTCAATTTCCATCAAAATCCCAGCACAATTTTTTTACAGACCTTCAAAGAACAATAATCAATTTCATTTGGAATAACAGGAAAGCCAGAATTGCCAAATCTATTTTGCTCAACAAAGGAACCTCAGGAGGCATCACCATCCCTGAATTCAAGTTATACTATAGAACTACAAAAATAAAAACCTCCTGGTACTGGCATAAAAACAGACTTGTGGATCAATGGAATCAAACTGAAGATCCTAACATTAACCCAAAAACCTATGAAGACAGCTTGTTCTTTGACAAAGAGGCCCAAAATATTTAGTGGAAAAAAGACAGTTTCTTTATCAAATGGTGTTGGCATAGCTGGATGGTAGTGTGTACAAAAATGCAAATAGATCCAAGCTTGTCACCCTGTACAAAACTCAAATCCAAGTGAATCAAAGATCTCAACATAAAACCAGCTATGCTGAACTTAATAGAAAAGAAAGTGGGAAATATCCTTCAATGCATTGGCACAGGTGACCACTTCCTAAATATAACACCAGTAACACAAACACTAAGATCAACATTCAATAAGTGGGACCTCCTAAAACTGAGAAGTTTCTGTAAGGCCAAGGACACAGTTATTAAGACAAAAAGACAACCTACAGAATGGGAAAAGATTTTCACCAACCCTACAAGTGACAGAGGACTGGTCTCTAAAATATAGAGAGAACTCAAGAAACTAGAGCCCCAAAACCTAAATAACTCAATTAAAAAATGGGGTTCAGAACTAAAAAGAGATTTCTCAGCAGAATTACAATGGCTGAAAGGTACTTGAAAAAGTACTCAATATCTTTAGCCATCAGACAAATGCAAATCAAAACAACTTTGAGATACCACCTTACACCAGTCAGAATGGCTAAGATTAAAAACACAGATGACAGCCTATGCTGCTGAGGATGCAGAGCAAGGGGAATAGTCCTCCATTGTTGATGGGAGTGTAAGCTTGTTCAGCCACTCTGGAAGTCAGTATGGCTGTTCCTCAGAAAACTGGGAATCCATCTCCCCAAGGATCCAGCAATACCACTATTAGGCATATACCCTAAAGACACACATTCACACCCCAAAAGCATTAGCTCAACTATGTTTATAGCTGCATTATTCATAACAGCAAGAACCTGGAAACAACCTAGATGCCCCTCAACTGAAGAATGGATTAACAAACTGTGGTACATCTCCACAATGGAGTATTACTCAGTAGTAAGAAAAAATGATATTCTAAAATTTGAAGGCAAATGGATGGATTTGGAGGATATCCTCCTGAGCGAGGTATCACAAACCCAGAAAGAGAAGCAGGAGATGTATTCACTCATTAGTGGATTTTAAAAAGATGTTATTATATACAAGAGCTCAAGGCTAGAACATAGCTAAATGACACAGTGCCTCACTTCTGCATTGATGGTCTCTGGCAGGGGTGTGTGTAAGGAAAGGGCTCGTTTTCTTTAAGGGGCTGGCCACAGGGAGTTTAATTATCCTCCAGTAAGTAAATGAGCAGCATGAATGGGCTTTTTTGTAAATGGGGAGATCCTAAGAGTGGGCATGAAACTGAGAGGACTTATAACTGAGTTTGATGGGGTGCATGATGTAAAATCACCAAATAATAAATAAAAAATAATAATAATAATAATTAAGATCAACATCCATTGAGAATGTTCCATCAATCAATTTACTACCTGTCTCAGATAATTTCATTAATCTATAGAAAGATTAGAAAATGAGAGATGCCCCAGTTCACTGTGTAGTAAGTGGTAATGTGGAGATGTAAAGCTAGATATTTCAAATCCAATCTTGAAGACAAATGAACTTCTCCTGTGGGAGACCAGGATGGTCTCCAAGAGAGAGTGGTCATTGGGTCCTAAGAGCTTGCTTTGTCTGTTGCTCTTGAGATGGTCATGTCTGACCTGGTACTACCATGCACAGTGTTTTAGCATGATGACCAATTGGCAAGCTGGCTTGTGTCATTCCAAAGCCTCATGGGCCCTCAGTTCCTACAGGATTCTCACCAGAAATCCACCCTGAAATTTCTCATGACATTCTAATCAAGACTATACCAGCAGATCCCACCTTCCTGGGCACTTTATCCAAATTATTGTAAGAAAAATGTTATGTTGATTGGTTATCATGTCATATTATGGGGAGTTTGCTAAAGAACTGTTTCTGGGAGGTAGGCTGGATAATGCACTTTAAATGAAGCAACACAGGCAACCCCTTATATCACAGTCATTGAAAACCATTTCTCCACATTTTGTACCCTGGTCTGTCTTTAACTTGTAAAAATATCTACACAATGCTAACAGTTACTAATAAATACTTGGCTTTCTATAAAAGTTAGGAAATATCTTTTAATATACATGAAAGCAAGCACACATACACACACACAGACACACACACCTAAAACTGATACATTTCTATGAATGAATTTTTTTTTTTATGCTGGGTTCCTTTCAACTAGATCTTGTTCTGGAAGCTACATGCAAGGTAACAGTCCAGAAAACTACATTGCCTCTGCTCTTACCTTGCTCTTTTACCTTTTCAACCCTTAGTGGCTACCTGAGGACTAAGGAGCCACCCTCACAAGATGGGCAGTTGCAGGTGTGGGCCTTGAAAGTAGGAAAACCCCAGTGTCTATGGCTGCACCCAGCAGCAGGCTCTCCTAAGCAGTACTTCAGATTTAGGCAATATGCCTAAGAGGCATTTGATTCAAACCAAACTAGGTATAAGCATTTTCTATTGCGAAAGTCCAAGTCTGGGCAGCCCAAATCACTTATGTGCTTATTTGTTATTTAATCCTTGCCTGTTTCCAAATTGGATTTGGGACAATTTATAATGCCAGCCATGCATATCATGGGAGCTCTTGGTTGAGGATAAACCTTTGTATTCTGGGATAGAGTTTTTGTGCAAAATTAGGCAGCTGTGTGTTGCTATAGTTTGGCAATAAGCATGACTCTGAGCTCTTTGGGAGCCAAAGTCAAAAAAGAGCATGTTGACTAGTCCAGGACTGAAACAGCCTTGTCAGAGGAAATCCCATTTATTTTTAAAAATGAGCAAAATTTTTAAAGGGGACTACTAAAATTTTATGAGATTGTATCAGTTGGGTCATCATATGAAAAATTTTGAGCACTTAAATGGAAATGTCTTTAATAATAATTTTGGAGAATTTGAAGATTTGTTCTTCATATGGTCATTTCTCACATTCACCTCTGAAGAAATCTAAAGGTCTTATACCCAATGTAATTCTCAATTATTTCAGTATAATGACACCATCCTAGACTACAGGTACAAAGATAAAGCCTAGGGACCTTTTTTAAATTACCTAACAAATAAATATGCAACAGCAAATGCAATAAAATGGAATGAACTAAAAAATGCTTGGGGGCAACAGTCATGGGGGCTTGCTTGTCTGTCACACTAATAGTACAGCATGCAGGACCTGAACATGGTGCCCATGTGCCACCATTTCCCAAAAAGACTCTTGAACCACGCATTGCCAAATGGGTCTATAAGCAAATTTTTCTGTCCCTCCTACCAGCTCCCAAATCACAACATGGAGATTTATTATTAATTATGAAATCTTATCCAATAACTTAGGCTTGTTACTAAGTTTTAGAGCTTAAATTAACTTATTTTTTTCTATCCTTTGTCTCTTGGCTTTTTTTACCTTTACTCTGTTCTGTCCATGCTGCTTCCTCTCCATCTGTCTGGTGACTGCTTTTCTTCCTCCCTGTTTTCTCTCTGCCCAAGAAATTCTGCGTGGTTACTGTTCATTAGCTTTTACATAATGTAAAAGAATATTCTACAACATGGGTCCTAAGGGACCTCACCCCAGAAGCAGGCCTTCAAGCCTTCTGTGCCTGGTTCACATCTTTTGTAGGTTCTGTAAGTCAGATCTTCACATATGACTTGACCTTGAAAACAAGATTTCTGCTATTTTGACTATAGTATGTCCGTTACATATCTTCACATGCCTTTACTTCTATGGAAAGACATATTTACTATATGAAATTTTTTAAAATGTCTCTTCACATAAGGAAACAAATTAGAAATAGCTTTTATCATTACTTCCTACTTATAACTATTATTAATATTATATTGTGTCCATTTAATAAAATGTATGCATATATATTTACACTCACATGCAACAAATTGAATATATACTAAAATACTCAGGCATTTAGATATTTAATCTAAATTTAATTTAGAATAGCAATAAGAAATTTGTTTTTCTCATTCAGCATTTTGTAACAAATGCTTTTTATGACATTTAATACTTACAATGGCACATAAACTTCTACCAAGCCCTTTGATTATTTACAGTTTTAAGTATTAATATTTCTGAAGTAATAATCCTCATAACTAGGTATCTTAGAGTTTCTATTGCTGTGAAGAGACACCATGACCACATCAAATCTTATAAAGAAAACCATTTAATGTGGTTGGCTTACAGTTTCAGAGGTTTAATCCATTATCATCATGGTGGGACATGGTGGCATGCAGGCAGACATGATGCTGGAGAAGTAGCTGAGAGTCCTATATCTTATAGGCAACAGGAAATGGTCTGAAAGTCACACTGAGGGTAGCTTGAGCAAAAGAGACCTCAGAGCCTATCCCCACAGTGACACACTTCTTTCAACAAGACCATACCTTCCAACAGTGCCACTCCCTATGAGCTTATGAGGCCCAATTATATTCAAACTACTATACTAAGTATATAAATTTTGTTTAGAGAACTGCCTAAAAACAAAATATTCTGGACTGATATTTTAAGTTTACAGGGAGCTGTTCTAGTCGTCTTCTGTAAAAGTCATACAGTATATGCTTCTGCCAACATGGGTATTCACTCCATCAACCAGTTAAACACACTGAACTGATTATCTTTGGGTTTCATTTCCTCTGTGCTCCCTCTTTCTGAACAAAGGCAGCCTAATGTCTGCTGTTGTTTGTCAGCCTGTTAGGCCCTTTGTCCTTCCTTCCCATTCAAATCCTCATCTTGCCACAATTTGTTTTCATTGTTCTTTACAAAGAAAATTAGCTGCCATTTGCCATATATTCTAGGAATACTCTTCAATTTGTACTTGCCCTTTCATTTTAGTGTGGGGATGGTGTGTGTGTGTGTGTGTGTGTGTGTGTGTGTGTGTGTGTGTTCTCATGTATGTATTTGGTGTTCATGACTGTGAAGGCCAGAAGTTGACATAGATACTTTCTACCTCCCAAGTGATGGACTCACACGTGAGTCATTATACCTGGTTGTCATTTACAGGAGAACTGGGGATCTCAACTCTCTTTCTTGTGCTTGTTCAACAAGTCCTTGAGTCATGGAATCTTCTCTTTAGGCCCCTGTTTCCTTTTGAAATACGTTCCATTTTGTTTGCTTATATCAGATAATAAGATTAATGTAGACATTTTCAGGTTTTGCATAAGTTTATCCTCATCCTGCAACACCCAAATATTTCTTTAATGATAATATATGTGTTATTGTAGTAGTTCTTGGGTTTATTTGTGGGGTAGAATAGGGATTTTATTTCCTTCCCAGATTGTGAGCCAGTTTTTTTAATGACCAATCACTTTAAATCTACCTGCATAGATATGTATTATATGTTCTGGACTTCCTGCTTTTCATTTACCATTTGATCTTTGTTATTTAAATTATTTTAGCTTCACGGTTTATCTTACAATCCAATAGATCAGGGCTGGGGAGGGATAGCTCAGTAGTTATATCAACCATTTCCAGAGGACCCATTACCTACATGGTGACTAACAACCATCTGTTACTCCAACTCCAGGGGATCCAAAACTCTCTTCTAGATTTTATAGGAACTGCAAGCATATGGTACACAGGCAAAACATCCATATACATAGAATAAAAATAAGTAAATCTCAAAGAATTTAATATATCTATATAGATATTCCTGACAGGTCAATATCCTATATTTCATTTTTATTTTTAACAGTCCTTGTGCTATTTTTAGTGCTCATATATTTATAATTCTAAATGAATTGAAAATAATGTTGTGTTTCAAACAAAAAATAATTTGAGAATTATGTCTCTCTATTTATTTAAGTTATTTTATGGCCCTCAGTAAATTTTTATGATTATCTTCATATTAGAATTACAAATTACTTTTAAAGTATCTTTTTAGCTGTTTTATAGTGTGAGGTTCTACAATGAATGGGGACTTGCTTGTTCATGTGCATCTACATCTCATTACTTCATTTACTCTTTGTGGTTCTAAAATGCTCTTTAATGTTCTGAAATTCTGAAGTACTGACCTTATGTGAAGACTTGAAGGGCACATGTCAAAATGATCTATCAGATCCACAGCAAGACTGAAGCATCTCAGGCATTCAGTCTATATTGTATGCGTGTGTGTGTGTGTGTGTGTGTGTGTGTGTGTGTGTGTGTACAGATCACAAGTATGTGTGGGGGGCAGAGATCTACATCAGATGTCTTTTTTAATCACTGGCCCTCTAATTTTTAGACAGGGTCTCTCACTGACCCTGCAGCTTACCTAGCCAGCTATGCTAGCTGGCCAGAAAGCCCCAAGGACCTTCAGTCTCCACCTCTCCAATACTATGCTAATAGGCACATACACTGCTCTCAGGTTTGTTTGTTGGTTAGTTATTTTGTTTTGTGGGTTCTGGAGTACTGAAGTCATGTCCTCATGCTTGCACAGGAGGTACATTACATACTGGCTCTCAAAGCCTTGGTGCTTATTTTTAAGTCTTGGAATATATGATTACAGAATCAAATTTCCCAACTCTGCATCACAGACTCATAATGGAGAAATAAGTGCTCCTGTACCTGACAGTATTGCTATAGCTCCTTTCTAGCCATTGATCAGGCTATTCCAGAGCAGATCTACAAACCAAGCAAATGATCATCATATATTTCATTAATCTGTAACTTGATTTCCATACCTCCTCAGCTAAAAATTGAGTCATGTAGACAGGAAAATAGCCTAGTCTAGAAATATTAGTGGACATGTACTGATGCATCTGTCCACCAGCTATTCCACTGATAGTAATATCAGTGGGAATCACTCCCCTGTTCCACTGGATAATAGTATTTTAAGCCATGTGTATCACCCTCTGTTGCTAAAATGATTGACAGCTTCTGGAGTTAGGTCCACCAGACACTTTCCTTAGGATGGGAGTCTTCAGGACAGAAAAGGAAGATTAATAATGGTTGGCACCTGTTCTTTGCAGTAGCACAACCTTGTTGAGACCTTCTATTCATTCCTGCCAGCAGAGCCCTGGCACTCAGTGCCTTGTTTTCTGAGAGCTGCCATACTTCTTTCCAATGAATTACCCCTCCTGACAGTAGCCAGAGTCTGTTTTGATTGCTTACAAAGAAGTCTAAATGGGATCAAGGAAATAATGATCTACAGGCTATTTCACAAAGGAAATCACAAGTGGATGACAGACTCGAAAGGAAATGAAGTTCAAAGGGAGCACAGCCTTGAGGCAAGAATACTTGGGACCATCTTATGTCAGGTGCATACTTAGAGACGAACAGACAAAATAATCAAACTTTTGAAGATGGTTTGCATATACTTATTATCCTTGTCATTTCAGCTTCTTATTAGATTCATAATGAGCACTTCATTGGGGAAGGGGTCTATCTTACTATCACGTCTCCAGCTTTCCCTTCAGTTGATACTAATTTGATGATGATCATTTCATTTATTTTCATCATCTTTTACTTCAAGGGCCATATTTGCACCAGTCTCTTGGAAATTGCACCTGGAAATAGTCAATAGTCACACAGAACAACTTGGTTTTATAGAAACAAGTGGCTTTTAGAAATGCAAATGAAAGTGGCATTTCTATTCTCCAGAAATCTCTTTCCTGCTGCTGGAAATACCATAAGAGCAGTTGGAGAGGCTTCCTTAGGAAGATTGGACAGATACAAAGTACAAATGAAAAGTCTTCCTCAGGGACAAAAAGTGTGTGCATTGAAATGGACATCAGGGATTCTCCATATCAAGGGGTGCCAGGAAGGAAGAATTTATGAGGCTGTGTCTGCCCAGCTTTCACAGCCCGCTGTAGAGGGAGCAGCCACTGGCTTCTGGCTCTTCAGCTGACTCACAGGGGCTGGAACAAGCCATTCTATTAATTGGTTCTTATCTCTTCACTGCTAAAGCAAATGGATTTCATTAGTTTCCAGTGGAGAGACTTTGTATAAATACCAAATGTGGCTTTTGAAGAAATGCAAGACCCTGAGGTATTCTCTCCAAGAGGTGCCCGGGATACCTGCATCCCTGCCTTCTGATCAGGTAGCAATCTCCTCGTCCAGAGACCTACTTTTTAAAAGTCATTAGGTTACTAAAGCCATTATTTTAAATTGAATATTGAAAATAATTCAGCAGCATTATGTATAGCATAATCCTTAATAAAATTGAATCCTGTTAGAGGAGCTGATGCTCAGTTTATGAAGATAACAAAAAAGCACAGCTGGATAGGTTATTTGAAAATTCATTTTTATAATCTCTTTCCCAGCAGAGACTTTGGGGGTCCAGTATTTTGCCAGGAGCAAACTTTCAGGATTCTCATTAAATACCGAAGTGTGTGATTTCTAAGGGCAACATTGACATGGCGTCTAATGATTCCCTGTTCCCAGGCACTGCTGTAATAAATGCATCTTCCATTTTTAGATTCCTGGGGCCTATTTTATAGCCACTGGAGGAAAAGGGAAGGGTATCGACAATCCTCGCTCTCTCACACACAATTTAAGCAATGTAGCCCACTATTTATTCAGCTTGAAATAGTTTCCATCCAAGAAAATAAACTTGTGAAATATGAAGGAAACTGGTCTTGATTGCTGAGCAAAGCTGATAGGCTTTGAAGTCTAAGCCTGGAGAATAAAAGAATCCATGAAAAATAAATAAGTAAATAACCACAGAGAGGTTATAACAAGTCCTCATCTGGTTCGTTCTCTGGGAGAACTGACCAAGGTGTAAAACAAAGATGCTCTAGGCACATGTGTGGGACACAACAGGGAAGTTACATCTCCCCTGTTGCCCACATGTGTCTGTTGGTCCACAGTGCCAGGCCCTAATTACAGAGCCTGGTGAGGAAGAGCTGACAGATGTCAGGTCAGTTCCTGAAAGGCTTTTGTGGTGTGAAAAGGGAACCTGGGAAAGTCCCTCTTTCACAATAGCTGAAGAAAATAGCTCTCCCACTGCAGTAACTTCAGCAGACATGTTGAGACTTCCCTTGATCTGCGTGACTCTCTCTGTGCTTCTCATCATTACCATCTCGCCAACTGGCAAAAATGGATTGAAAATTCGAAAGAAAGCTTTCAGCTTACAAGGGATTGTGTTCTATGTGGCTTGTCTCTGACTGGGCTGGGATATGGTGCTTATTCTGATCAGTAAGAACCTAGAGCACATTGCCATAAGAGTCTTAATTGGAACTGTTTCTCAAATCAAATCTGCCCAACACATCTTTGTTTACCACGGCTCCCAATCTCACACTGACAGGACTGTGTGAAGCTCACATAGACAAGACTCATCAATAGATAAGGAATAGTGTTTACCAAGAGCTTCAAAATGTAGGGCAACAGGACCAAGCACCCATTGTTCCCAAAGAGATTAGTTACTGGCATGCTGAACCATGGGCGTGCTATGCTTCCGGTTTAGTAAGCAAGTAGCACAGATCTCTGTACTCGAATTTTTCTTTGTCCCACCAACATACAAATAACAACACAGAGACGTATTAATTATGAAAAGTTGACCCTAGCATAGGCTTTTTTCTAACTAGCTCTTATAACTTAAATTAACCCATTTATATTAATGTATTTTCTATCACATGGCTTTACCTCTCTTCCATCTTGTACCTCCTCTTTCCATGTCTCCTGGTATCTCCTGCAGCTAGATGCCTCCTATTTCCTCTCTCTGCCTAGAAGTCCAGACAATATTTCCTGCCTATCTATCAGACATTCAGCTCCTTATTAAACCAATCACAGCAATGCATTTCCTCACAATGTACAGACACCCATCAAGACATCTTCCCCTATTGTAGCTGATCAGCACATACCTGTTTACTTTTCATGCCAGTATCCAAACTACTTATACAAGTAGCTAAAGTCATAGACAATCTTAGCCCCACCTTCTTCACTATGAGTGTTCTCAGCCAATACTTCAAAACGTCAGGAGGTAGAGCAGAAAAAAAATGAGTTCTCAAGAACTATATTTTGCACAGGAGTATAAAAAAATGCCACACTGTGACACAAATAACCCATGTACAGGCAATAGAAGAAAAGTTATTCAAAGATACTAATGAATGTAAAGCACACATGTGCATCCATACAGAACATTGATGTAAACATAAACAGTGTGAGGAAGGACCATCTCTTGGTTTCTTTCCCTTGTGTTATAATTAAGCACTCTGACAAAAGCAATCTAAAGATGAAAAAGTTTAGTTTTGCTTCCAGCTCAAGATATAGTCCAAGGCAGCAGTGGGAACATAAAACAACTGGTCACATGACACCAGCAGCCAAGAAGACTAGAACAGTTCTCACAGTAGTGCTCGGCCTGCTTTTTCCATCTTATACAGCCCAAGAGCTCCTGCCAGGCAGTGGTCCTGTCCAAGGTCAAGAGGGTCTTTGAGCATCAATTAACATATTCAGTGGCATGCCCAGAGTCTCTTCCAGGTGATTCTAGACTCTTTAAGGTTGGCCAATTGTCATGAACTCTTACTGACAGCAATTACTCTGCTTGAGGCCTTCACGATCCTACCTGTGTGGAACAGCCAGATGAGAAAGGACACCTCCTAGTAATGGGCACAATTCCGAATTAGAAATTCCAGCTATCCTACTATTATGTTCCTTGATTCTAAGGAAATGAATAGGCTAGTGGGCTTAAGACTAACAAATTACTTAAACTTTGGGCAAAATGTCAGGGATTTAAAGAATAACAAAATGTTTTCTTCCTCAGCTCTCAGGTTAACCTGTATTCGGAATGGGGGGGGGGCGTGCTTAGTGGAAATTTAAACACTTTGCAACCTAGACATGAAATAATGCTGAGTATATATGCTGTCTGCAGCGGAGTTGTCAGGAATGAGAACACAGGTTCATCCTGTCTTCCCTCTTCTGTCCCACAGACCCCTGACCAATCTACCCAGCTGCCAGACAAGGGGAATAAGAGTAACATACTCTTTAGAAACTTAGACTCCTTCTTACTCCCTGGAGGGTTTTCCATTCTGTTAAATTTTTGACTTCTTAGTTCCAAGTTCCCTTTCTGAGGTAGTAGCAAACCTGTCAGAATGGCTCTTATACTAGATCAAGAAGAAAAAAATGCATAGCATGAAAAAATAACCTATCAACCTTGAAAGCCTTGGAGTACCATGTAAAAACAAGACACATTGTTTTCTTTCTTACTCTCTTCCAGTGTTCTGGTAATATAATCAATATTTCCTGTCTAAAAATGCAATATTCTCCAATTTTAGAAACCCCTCAAGTCTGCATTTAATGTCAAAGAAAATCATGCTTCGTGTGACAGATATTTATTTTTATGCTTCCCTCTCTGAAGGCCTTGTCGACTTTTAATGAGAAAAGGATGATGCTATCACTGGCTGAGACTATAGGTGATAATGGACTTGAATAAAATAGTTAAATATAAGGGGAAAATGGACTCTGCTACTATTTAGTCCTCATAAACGTTTGCTTGTATGTAAGGATAGTAAATCCTTGCCACAGGCTCTCTTTTCAAAGCAAATAAGCATTAACTAAAAAGAATTAATTTGACAAACAAGCATTTGAGCACCTAGCTTCTTCAAAACTATTATAGGTTGGGGATAAGGCAGAGAGAAAAGCAGTGGATACAGCTGATAAGGATAAGTAGGTGGACAGGAAGTCAACATCCATCTGTAGTTCCCATACAGTTCTTCCATTCCACCTTACATGGACTTTGACACAATATAAGAACTGTGTGTTCATACCACAGACACTTCAAGTTGGAAGATATTAATAAGTTACCTACCATCAGTAGTGCTTACAAGAATTTCTTGGTTCTTATAGGCTAAAATACAAATAGGTATATATGGATCACATACATTTATATTTACTTTCATTTGTTGTTCATAAGAGTACTTATTTTACTTTACACTACGTAACAGTGCATGTTAAAATTATGAAATTCTCATTTTTCTTTCATCTTTCAGTTATCTTACCCCAATTTGAAACCACTACTGCAAACTACCTTCCCTAATTTACTCAGAAGACAATGGGATTTAGAGGAATGCAATTAATTTAAATTGAACCAATCATCCAATTTGTTCGGTGTCTGAGCAATTGCCTATGGGTCCTAGGCCTCCTCATTCCCAATGTAGTGTTATTCTTTTTACATAATTTACAATCACAGGATCATGAACCTTGATCATGTAAGCAAGCATATTAATACGGAGGTCTCTAAGGGGGCCCAGAATACAAATAACAGAGAATGGTGTAAATAGTATTCAGTTACTCAAAAGGCAGTAATTGTTCCATGAAAACTGACCTCTCTGGAAATAATTTACATACCAACAGTATCATTATTTTTACCAAATAGCTGTTTCCTGAATTTCCTTGCCAGTGAATTTAAACTGAACTGTGTGCTTTGTGGTTTCTCAAAACAGTTCTTTTAACTAATGTCTGAAAGTGTTGGTTCTAATTTTTGTTCAAAATTGCATCAATGAGTCCCTGTGGCCAAGCCTTTTATGACCTTGCCCACCACTGAAACCTCAGTGGGCAGACAGTGAAAGGCGATTTTGTGCACAAACATGAGTCAGACACTTTTACTTTCTCTAAACCACTTCCTGATGAGTTGCATTTAATGGCTGCTTGTTTTCCAGAGGTGGTAAAAATAGAACCAATATAATTTACATGATACAAGATGAAGACTATTTCCCTTTAAATTTTATTAATAATTTGAGAATTCCATTCAATGTGTTTTGATCACATTTAGCCCTCTCCCAACTTTTTCAAGATCATTCATAGAGTCCCTGTATACCCAATTTTGTGTCTCCTTTTATTATAAACCATGTAGTCCAATTTGTGATGTCCCTATATTCTTGAATGTGTGCTTCACGAATCTAGTAGATCTGCTAAAGAGCTAGATGATCTATCAGGAGTACATTCTTTTTTTAAAAGAAAAAGTTTTATTTTATATGAATTGGTGTTTTGCCTGCATGTATAACTGTGTAAGGGTGTCAGATCTTGGAATTACAGACAGTTGTTAGCTGCCATGTGGTTGCTGGGAATCGAACTCAGGTCCCCTGGAAGAACAGTCAGTGCTCTTAACCTCTGAGCCATCTCTCCAGCTCCCAGGGGTACATTCTTATAGAAAATTGACTCTCCCTATCCTGGCAGTGTTCCGTTGCCAATATCTCCTCATCTAGTTGTGGGATTTAGTGCCCATCTCTCTTCTCCATGATAGGATTTTGTATGCATCATGCTGGCATAGGGTTTTTGTATTCTATCACTCTGAGCCTATGCATGCAACTGCCCTGCTGTGTTTAGAAAAACACTGTACCCTTGTAATTATTCATGCCTCTGCTCTTACAGTCTTTCAGCTTCTTCTTCTTCTTCTACAATGATCCGTAAGTCTTGGGCAGAAGGGTTGTGATATCCTATTTAGAGATAAGAAATATGCAGCTTCTTAGTCCTTGCACTTTGACCAGCCGTGGGTCTTTGTGTTAATCACTACCTATTGCAAATAGAAGTTTCTCTGATGAGGGTTTATATGTGCATTAATATAGGTTTACAAAAAAGATAAGTCACTAGGAGTCAGATTAATAATACGTATATTTAGTAAAACAATAGTGCTAGGTTCTCCCCTGGGACTTATGACCCATCTAGTTGTAGACTCTTGGCATGTGAGTTTCATCTTGTAGAAACAGGCCTTAAGTCAGAAAGTGGTTGGCTACTCCCATCATGTTCATGCCACTTCTCTACCATGAGTGTGTCTTGTCAGATTAGTCATTACTGTAGATCTTCCTCCAGTAAGATGGATAGTACTTTCTAGCACTGAGGAAAACTACCCAGTAGAGATGAAGTGTCCAGGTAATTATAAGCTTGATTTCTATATGTTCTATGATTCCGGGATGTGATGTCTTCAGAAATAGGATCTGGAGGGTAATCAATAACATTGGCAATATTCTGTAATGTTTAGAGGTCTATTGGACTCACACACCAATAACGCCAATAGGGATTAACTCATCCCTGATGCTTTCCTTCTCTACCCTGCCCTCCTGCCCCCGCCTTTAACCCTTCTTGTTCAGTTATTCCCCTTTAGCTGTTTATTTCACTGACCTTTTCCCCCAATCTCTTTAAAGTCCTTTACTAATTGTTTGGCCATCACGGGGATTTCTAATGCGGCACACATACCTGAAAATTCAAAGCTAATCCCGAAAATAAGAGAAGTAGGTGACATATATCTTTGTGAGTCCATGTTGTCTCAGAATGATTCTTTTTGTTCCATCCCTTTACCCTCAAATTGTATTTGTCTGAACAGATGAATAACACTCCACTGTGTAAATATAGAATGTTTTCATTATCTACTCATCAGTTGGTAGGCATCTAGGCTGTTTCCATGTCTAGCTGTTGTGACTAGAGAAACTATGAACTGTCTTGGTTGAATATTTAAAACTTTTTTCCATCTGTTTTCATCATTGCATAATAAAGGGAGAAAGATGGTAGGTATAGAATGTACAAATCATATATGTCTCATCACATAGTTCAAGGGAAAAAGTTGTGTTTGTTCATTGAATGAGGGTTTTTTTTTTCTGGCTTATTTCTCCTCTTTCATGTCTTCCTCATTTCTTCTGCTTCTACTTATAGAAAAACTTTATATTTACTGACTTTTAGTAATATGCTTAATTGGGAAAGCATTTTAGTCTATAGCATATTGCTTTATACTCAGAACAAGCCTGTGAAACATTTTCAAGCTATCCAAATGAGAAAGCTGAATCTCCAAAATGTGAAGCCATTTGCCAATACCACCTGGGGAGAGAGACAAAATCCTGAGTGAATGGGTATTTTTTGACATGAGTAAAGCCATGTCAAGGACCTCAATGCCTGAGATCCATGAAAATGCCAAAGCCTACCCTGATCCATGTGAAAATGCTGAGAGAATGTGTGGAAAGAATTAACTACAGATTCCTCCTTCCAGATGTTTATAGCTTAAGTCGGCTTCCCTATGAAGACCCCTCCCAAACAACTGAGACTAGCTAACCCTTCATTCTTGTGCTGGTCATAATAAACAGACTAATTTTCCAGGTTAGCAGTGTAGTGGGTGCCCCCTCCCCATCAGAGTGAGGACAGCTCACCCAATCGCAGCTTTTGTGTGTATGTCAATCATGTCTTCATTGTCTCTCATCTCTTCCTTTCCACTCTGTCCTGGTTAGGTCTCCCAACCCAATCCATGCTGGACCAGCAAGCACCCATTTTATAACCATATTGAGAGCAAGGAAATGGCAGCATGGGTAGAACAGAGACTTGAGCTCTTCCCAGCTGCTGAGAGGCATGGGACATGCTGTTATTTTACCACCATCAACATTATTAAATGTTAGATGATTTTTTTTATTATACTTATTTTGAATCTATTTTATGGCACATGTCTAGCTTCTTGAAGTTAATAGTCCACTTACTATCAATCTTTCTTTTACTAGTAAGTTCTATATAAAGCGTAAAAAGTTCTTCAAATAATTTCATTTCTATCTCTTGGGTTTTGATAGAAATATACACTTAGTAACATTTATTTCTAAACAAGTTATAATTCCCAACTTGATTTTATTTTCAATCCCAGCTTTATTAAGAAAAGTCCACTTTGAAATTTCTAATGGGCACATTTAGTTGCCCATATCTTTTTGTTAATTTTTGATCCTATGACACTTTGATAAAAAAAAGAAGATATGATAATTTTATAGTAATTAAATGATGGCAGTTGTTTACTTTCTTTGAAGAGGAAATTTTACTGAACAATTTGAAGATAAAATATATTGTTAATTTACTCTGTGTAAATAGCTTAACTTACCAGTATTGCTGTTTTTAATAAAAAAAATTAATTAAAGCCCTCAGAAGTTCTACATGATAACTGTTCTCTGCAATAAAAATTTATATCATAGAATCGTATTGATTCTGGAAAGGCAGAGATAGAGAAACAGAAAAACCCATAAACATGACTTTAAAATTTTCTTAACATTACCAAGAGACACTGATAAAATAAGAAATAAAATAGGGCAGCAGAAAGTGTGTTATCCCCAAAGAGTCAAGAACAACGCAAGAGCCTCATTTAGGGTCATGCAAGGTTAAGGCCAAGTTGTGAGGCCAAGGGTGAGTTTACTTTGGTCAAAGATTATTTCTTAAGTTTGGCCTAAAATCTCGAACATCTCCCGACAATATAAAAATGTAGAGTTTGGAACCTTACTCCAGACTTACTGCATTTTAATAAGATTCCCTCTGCTTGCTGATCTGGATATTAATTAACTCTGTTTGGTTGAGTTCCAGATATTCTCTTGTCTAATGCTGATTCTTGGGTCACAACAGCACTTCCAGAAAAGTAAAAAGCTTCTGGTATTTAAAGAGGACAATGACAGGCTGTAAGTGAGGATATTCCAGGAGTACTGAGGACAGGTAGTGTGTGGGGCGAGAAACAGCAGTGAGAAAGAGTAGGAGATGTGGGTTCCTCTTGCTGAGCTGCTTTGACCTTGAGACAGACATTGCAGGATTCTTCATTTTCCACAACTTTTTTTTATAAAGCAATTTATTACAGCTCTAATCCACAAGCAATCAGTTTCTTTAAACAAGATTATTCAATTTCATTTTTAATTAAAATACAGTTACAACATCCCCCCAGTCCTTCTTCCCCTTCCAACCCCTCCCATATCCCTTCCCTCTCAAATACATAGCTTCTTTTTATCTATCACACACCACACACATATATATTATATATTATACATATATAATTTAAGTAAGGATATAGTAAATAATATATAAGTATATAATGTAAATTCAGATATTAATTCTGGAGGGATGGTGAAATGTGTTTAGGAATTACTAAGTCAACCATCCAGTTTATGAAAGAGTTCTTTCTATAGTGGAAGATGATTATTAGCCTGACCATATACAATGATGAGAACGTTCATACCCCACTGTGGGGTTGTATACATGTCCTGCAAAGGCCATGGGACTGGAAATAAAAAGACATGCCCAAGACTAAACTGGACCTCTTCTGTGACCCTAAGTCTGACCTATTCCAAGCTACTTGTTTCTGTTCAAACCTTTGTAATTTTAAATAACCATCTATTCCAGAACTGAAAAGAGAATGAATTGAGGCCTCTAAGGATATTAAGTCCCTGCCTTGATGTCCCCCATAGTCCCAGTTCTAAAAGGGAAAATACAGCTGATTTTATTTCCAATTTCAAACATGCAAGGATTCATGGAACCATTCAAGCCTAGAATGAGAGGATGGCCTCAAAAGTCCCTTTCAAAATATAGTCCAAATAGAGAAGCCAGCAGGCCACTGACACAACAAGGAATGCAGGAACTTGGGTAACCTGGTGATGTGGCGCTAGTAAAGTCAAAAAGAAACTGAGGTCATTCCAGACAGCAGAGCTATGGGAAACAAATACAGAAGTTTGGAGATGGAGCTCCTAGGCCTCTGGTCCTGAAGACACTTCCTGGCTGCCCTTGCTTTCTTTGAGAGGTCTGGGAGCTGGCCTGGAGGTGCAATAAAAGGCAAACAATGGAGTTGAAAAGGAGGCTGGACCCAACTACAGAACTAAGGGGAAGAACTGCTATCAGGTGCCCTGTAACTGGAAGATTCTGTCCTGCCAACAACTCACCAAATACCTGGCAGCACCTTCCCAAATAATTGACTCAGAAGCTTAATATTATAGTAAATCCTGAGCCAGTAGCTCAGTCATATTACTAGCTAGCTATTAAACTTAAATTAGCCCATAATTCTTATCTATGCTTAGCCATGTGGCTTGGTAGTTTTTCTCAGTAAGGCATTCTTATCTTGCTTCCTTTGCATCTGACTGGCAACTGCTTCTCTGCCTTTCCTCCTCTTCCCAGAATTCTCCTAATCTGGCTGCCCTACCTATATTTCCTGCCTCGCTACTGTCCAATCAGCATTTTATTAAACCAATTCAAGGGTCAAATCTTTACAATGTACAAGTATTATTCCACAGCAGTGCCACTGAGCAGAAAGCAAAGCAACAAACAGTCAGGAGGGAGTTCTCTGTCCAGTGTGCTGCTCTCCCTCTGGAGCTGCACTGGAAGAAGCAGACAGCATCCACAGGACAGTGTTATTGCATGAATTCTATTTAGTATTACAATTAAAACCCAGAGCCAGATATTATAGAAAAGCTGGGATATCAGAGAGATAGGAGAAAACCACAACAAATTCTCACCCAGCCAATTCCACAGGCTGAACAGAGTGATTGATTCCTATCTTCACAGTCCTCAGCCTGACTGGTTGCTCAGAGAGAATGGCTGTACTTCTACTTCTCCTGTCTTATATTTCTTTCCCCACTTAGCTATTTTACTTCTTGGTTCAACTCTCCTAGAGCTAGGATTAAAGGTGTGGGCTACTACTGCCTAGCTGTTAGGATTGAACTCACAGAGATCCAAATGGATCTCTCTCTCAAGTAATGTGATTAAAGGTATGGTTCACCATTCCCTGCCCTTCCTGGCTTTGCTCTGTGGATGGCTTGTCCTCTGATATTCCAGACTATTTTTATTAAATATACAATACATTACCACAGAGTGTGGCTTGTGATTTCTGGAGCTGGGATCAGAGTAAAGGAAGAAGGTAGACTTAGAGCTAAACCACTAATTGGTGAATAGTATAAAAAGAGCCCTTGGCCTCTTATCTCTTTCAGGTGGCTGTCTGTAACATGGAGTGTTTAAGGCTGCTGTGTGGGGCCCTTCATGACAGTAGCAGAAGGACTAGCTAGGTTACCCATTCCATGAGTGTGGAGAAGCATCATCACAATTAAAATGTGCATTAGAAAAAGAACACTGTCAATGCCGAATCTGTTCTGCAAGGGAAAATGTTATGGATACTACAGTTCCTCTTTGTTCATGGGGAACATGGTCCAAGACCATACCTGTTCCTGAATACTAGACACTGCATAACCTACTAGATGCAGAAGAAATCAGTAACAACAAATGTAAATCAAAAGAACAATTAAAATAGTACATTGAAATAAAAGCTATTTTAAACTGAAGCATTTCTGGAATTCTCCATCTAATATTTTCAGACCAGAATTGAGAGCAGATAACTGAAACCATGATGTGAAACTTCAGTTAAGAAGTGGTGGCTTAGTTGATGTATTTAGACTAGGAAGTTTTAAATGTGTTTGGCTTGTAAAAGTCATTATAATCATAGTAATTTGTGTGATTTAATTAATTACCGGGCTACAGAATTATGATCATGTATGCTAATATTAAGGGCTAAATCAACCTTGTTGCTTTACTTTAATTACAGCAGCCAGCTTCTGATCACATGACTTTTATGGTTTGTCATACATACAAGGTAGCCACATACATGGTTCTAAAAGTATTTAGCAGGGACATTGCAAGTCAGTGTTCCACAGGAAGCAAGGAAATAAAACCCAATGGAGGGATGCTCAGAGGAGAGGGTGGGCCAGCTCAGATATGTACTCCCCACCATCAGATATCTGGATTATCATACATGACAGTTTTCATATATATGAAGGTCATCACTTCAGAGCATTCCTAGATAGCCTAATGTAGGCAGAAAAAGCAAAGAAAGTTGAGAGAACGTTGCATTTTTGCTGTCCTTTCTGGGATGACCTTCTGAAGGAGACTTTAGTCCCTCATCTATTCTGCAGGGATAGAAGTATTCAGTTATTTGTTAACAGCACTCACAAGTTAAAAATCAGAGGCCAGAGGCTTTCTTAAGCTCCACTTCAGTGAAAAAAGCTGGAAAGCAATCAAGGTCAGGAGCTCTTAGGTGACAGGGGGACCATGGCACAGGGAACGAGAGAGGGGTAGAGAATGATGAGAGGGTTAATTTTACAAAATGAATAGGAAAAGATTGTTTCTGTGATATCTGAAGAGATACCCAAAGGAAGAAGGGAACCAACAGGGTTTCTTGAGAAGAGCTGTCCAAACTCTGGGTCTTGGATACTCAAGGGCCTTGTGGGAAGACATTGGTGCTCAGCTGTGAAAGAGTGCTTCCAGCTTTGCCAGAGACACAACGGAGCACATGAGGACTCTTGTCTCTTGCTTGGTAGACACCATGAGCCAGAAAGGAGTATGTTAAAAATGAGGAGGTCAGAACATTGTGGGAAAAGAAAGGGCAGAGATAGACCCTGGGAGTGCATTACCAGGACTGGGCAGGAGACTCACATGACCTCTCATAGTTTTTAAGGATCACTATTTCTGTATGAAGGAAATGTAAGAGACCAAGGACTTCACCTAGGAAGCCATTACTACCATCCAAGCTAAAAATGATGATCATCGCTTGGAAAACGATGTCAGGGCTACTTACAAAGTATTTGGGCTCAACTAATAAATGCAGCTGGTAATGTACAGTGAGAGAAGTAAATGGTGAACCCAAAGGCAGGAACAGTAGGGAATGAAGATGCTAGGCAGAACAGAGGAAGGCGGCAGGTGGGTCTGCCATGTCACTGAGAGCCTGAAACTGTGTGCAAGGAAACAGCAGTGCGGTGATGAGGAAGAGAGGGAACAGGCTCACTGTGGGTGTCCATCATGCTCAGCCGCCGTCTGCAAAGCATCTCTCAGCCATTCTTCTTCTCAGAAGGAACTAATTCACTGTCCTCCACACCTTGGCATGTGTTCATATCCTCTCCAGAATATTAATATATTGTTAAATTAGTTTCACAGTAACAAGGGGTCAGTGAACTCTGATTCAGAGTAGTTAAGTTGGATATTTCATCATTTTTATAAATAAACAGAGAAACATTTGATATCAGAACAATGTATGAATGGCGGGACTCCTGCCTTAGCATTCACACCTCATTTAAACATTCTGAGGAATGGTTGATTTTTGGTTCTGTGAAGAATAAAAATAATTTATTTTTTTCTTAGAATTTCCCAAAACACGTTAAGAAACTAAAAATTTAGCAAAAATCTCCACAAACATGTATTAGTTGTGTAATTTTTTAACAAACATTCCAGCTTATTTTATTCTTTATCTACAAATTTAAAACATCATGTTAAAAGGAATAAGCAATGGAAATGGCTATGTACCTATGTACTCGTATTATATAAACATGTTTAAACAATATTTTATCTGATGCCAACTTGAAAAATAATCAGCATGTAAATAAATGCATGCAGTCTACATATGAAAAAGCTCAGCCATTTAAAATTCTTTATTTTAAACTCATTTGAAATGCCAGTATTCAGTTCACATAGCTCTATACTCTTAAGAATCATCAGCATTTAATTTATGAGTGTTTTTAGATAGAAAGCCTGTGCTGCTTGAAATTCAGTTCAATCCTCTTGTTCTGAGTTGAGGAATACTTATCTCCTATGCTTTTCCCCAAGCCCTCCTCTATGCCCAATTTCCCATAATTAATCTAATCTTTAATCCAAAGTAGAGTGCAGCTCTTACCAAACCCCACCCAGGCCAGGACCACTAACAGAGAGGCAGAGCCAAGGAGCAAGTAACACATTTGTCCTGTTGTTGCTTTTCTGTCTTCAAGCAGCTTCTGCCATTTGTGACTTCATGTAGTATTTAAAACTCTGAGTAATGTGGCTGCAGCTGGTCAGGGATGGGCTGGCAGGAAGCACACTCGAACAGACCACAGCCTCACTACCTCTAAGCACAGCATGACTTGTGCAGAGGGATCATTGGTGCTCAGCTGCAAAAAGAGTGCACCCAGGTTTGCCAGGGACACAGAGGGACACATGAGGTCTCTTGCCTCCTGCTTGGCAAGTGGAGGCACTGGAAAGAGCAACAAAATCCTCGTCCATGTCTTGGGTTTGTGACTCATGGCTTTCAAGACTAAATTATGGTACGACAGGAACCTTTCCAGGCTCCCCAGGGCACACAGTGGAAAGCAGATGTGCCCGGGTTTAATAGAGAAATGTAACAAGTTGTTGGCACTGATTCTGGGAAGTCCTGAGGTGACTCCCCCCTTTTCTTCATGTGTTTCTAAGATTAGCTTTTCTAACTCCTGACTAGGGAGGGAACCAGTTTTCTTCAGGAAGAAACTCCTTCCATTTTTTGTAAGAATCTACTGCTTAATGCTTTTCTTTATGTTTCAACTCCAAGACCTGTTTAATGCAAGTAGCAAGATTTACCTGGGATTTCATTATCATAATAATTATTGAGAGTTTTACATCTCCTGACATCAAGTCCATTTTCCAGCCCTTTGACTTGAGGGGAAAAATTGATTTTGACTGGTCTTTTTTGAATTTCAGGCATAGTTGCTGTTCTCTTCTGTGGAGTCACACAGGCACATTATACCTACAACAATCTGTCATCAGAATCCAAACTGAGGACCAAACAGGTAAAAGAAACCCTCCTGACTGGCTTTGCTTCCTTCTCGGTGTAGTAGCTCTGCAGTCACTCTGACAGTGCTGAGGAAAATTTTCAATAGTAAAGGAAGAAAGTAAGCTTAAGGCTTCATTACAGGGTGGATATTTATAGATTTTTTCCCTCCAGGATAACCATTAACAATTCTCTTGGTAAGCAAAAATATAGTTATAATAGTCTCTCCCTCCTGAGAGATATGGAGCATAAACTGTCAGTCTCAAAGATGAAAGGCCTATAGTCGGTAATAATTCACAGTCGCTTACATCTAAAGGCATTATAAACCATGTGGATATGGGTAGTTATACAGGGAAGGAAATGAAGAAGAATGTGGAACAATGCTTGGTCTTATAATTGAATGTTTTTATTTCCCAGAAAATTCAACTGCCCATTGCCACATGAGCAAAATATGTCTCCCTTATTCTGAGGACATGTAGGTTGGTGTATCTGCAGAAGAGTATACATAGGCTCCTTCTGCTAAGACCCACTTAGCCATTCTGTGCCAAGCACATGCTGAGTATGTAGAGACTGAATATGGCTTTTCCTTCAAGGGAGAAACCTTTGTGGAAGTTGCTGATGAGGACAAGGCATGTAATAAGCACCAAATCCATGGTGTGCCAGATAAAGACAGAAATATCTGGAAAGTGTCTGGGGAGCATCCAGTATGACATTCTCCCATGGTGTGTCTGAGAAAGTCAGGGGAAAGTTACCAGAAACAATGCCCAGTCTGGAGCAAGATAAACAATAGTGAGGAGGTACCAAGTCAGATGCCGCAGAAGATAGACAATATTAAGATAGTTATTTGAGGGACTGGAGAGATGGCGCATCAGTTAAGAGTGCTATCTCTCCTTCCAGGGGACCTGGGTTCAATTCCCAGTACCCACATGGCAGTTCACAACTGTCTGTAACTACTGTTCCAAGGGATCCTGCACTCTCACGTAGAATGCATGTGAGCAAAACACCATTGTATGTAAAATACAAATAACTAATTAGTTGTTAAAAAAGAAGGGTACTTGAGGCCCACAAACAAAGTCTCTTAGAAAATTCACTGCAGCACTATAGACAGTTTAGTGAACTTACAAGTAGAGAGAAACTGAGTCAAGGAGAAACAGTGAGAAATGAGGCCACACAAGCAGCCCCAGGCTAAGAATTATTGTATGTGTTTTATGAAGGAAGTTGAATTTCATCCTAAAAGTAATAGGATGCAGTGCTTCTCGACCTTTCCAATGCTTTGACCTTTTAATACAGTTCCTCGTGTTGTGCTGGCCCCCAACCATGAAATTATTTTATTGCTTCCTCATCACTGTAATTTTTCTACTGTTATGAATCATAATGGAAACATCTGATATACAGGATATCTGATATGTTTTTCCTGTAGGGGTCATGACCCACAGGTTGAGAACTCCTGGGTTAGAGTAACTAGAGGGAACCGTTGTCTCAGTCTTCTGGAGTCCAAAATAATGGGGCCAACAGTGTTGGAATGCTTGGTAATTAGCTCCTCCTAGGGGAGTTTTCTGGCCATCTTTGCTGTTGTTCCTTGATTTACATATGGACCATTCTGATCTTTGCCTTGATGTCCATCCACATGGTTCTGCCAGGCCCCAGCTTATCTACAAATATTTTTCTTTTGATAAGAATATCAATCATATTGAGCTAGGGCCTACCCTGTTCCAACATAGCCTCCTCTGAACTGATTACATCTACAGTGATCCCAATTACTAATAAGGTCAATTTCTGGGGCACTAAGTTTTAGAACTGGGGGAAGGGTGTGTAACTCGGTTCCAAAAGCTATAATTGCACTCCTTAAAGCAGACGGATGTTAGGATAACTGGAGTTTCATTTAGGACTCTCATTCTCGTGGATATGAGTATGTAGATAAGTTAACTTTTGCTGTTTAACAGCAACAACAGAAATTGACTATTCTGATAACACATAGCAGTAATCATTTGGTTCCTGAGTCTTCGAGTGTTCACCACTTTGACTGATGGACTTGGTGGTCTGCTTGCATGGGTTGAGTTTGCCCAAGTATCTGTGGATTTGATGGGGTATGCGTTCTAGGATAAACTTCGCCAGAGCATCTTTGCCAATGCCACATGCCTATCATTTTGTGAGTACTGAAGCAAATCCACTTCCAATCATCAGCTCGGATCACTCTCCCAATCATTCTATATGGCTCAGTACAGAACAAGAATCCAAGATAGTGCTCAGAGTGCAGTGAATAAGCTTCGCAGTAGTATTTGGCAGGACTGTGACTCTGGGACATGATGAATAATTGGACTTATTGATAAGATCTATCTAAAATGCAAATGAAGGCAGAGAAGCTGAAGACTTCTCATGTGATACTGAGCAGTGGGTGTAGGGAAAGTAAGACAGCATTCCAGCCAAATCTAGAACTGGCCAGGAGTTCCCAAAGGCTTGCATAGGGCTCTCTGCAGAGTTCTGGCTTACATTCTGCCCTCTCTGCCATGCCTCAATCTTAGCTTGTCTTGAATGTGTCTTCTTGAACAGGAGCTCTGCAAGGCCACCATTCCCCAAGTCCATCACTCCCCTTCAGGCAGATGCTTTATTGACATCATAAAATGCAATTGCTGACATTTCGGCAGCCCTTCAATAAAACAGAAATAAATAAGCCAAAGTCCTGATACTAATATCCAGAAAGCTCCAGTTCCAGGAGCTTTTAAATTATGAAGACGGGTAGCATTCTCCTGGGCTTTAAGGGAAATGTCTTAGGCTGGTTTTTCCTAGCCTTGTTTGGTTCTCTCAGCATTTGTATTCTGGGAAGCTGAATCCTGTTTAGGGACTTGCACTTTTAAGTCATGTTATCTAGACTGCTCAGCAATACTTCAAAGATAACTCATCTCATGGTGAGACAGCAATCCAGTACCTAGGGGAGACAAAGCCAAAATCAGTGCCCTACAGCCTTCTGTTCCCCCTCTAAATGTCGCGACAAACACTCCCTGACAGGCCCCCAATCCTTCTCATAGCGCTCTCTCTCCTTATGGAAAGAGGTTTCTACAAGCTTATTCTTTAACATCCAGATATCAGCATCCCCTGATCCTTGCTTCCCCACTGCCTTCTGCCTAGGTGAGGTAGGAGTTTAATAAATGCTGATTCTCTTTCATTCCCATCTTGTGCCTCTCTTTCTTTTCTTCCACCACTATCTACCATTTCCAGTTTCCTTTCTCTAATAACATAAGCATATATGCATATTTATATATGCACGCATACCTATGTGTACGTTTGGTACCAGTACATAAACCACACTCCCATATGCAGAGCCTGTGCTTACCACTATGCAAAAAAAAAAAAAAAAAAAAAAAATGGGAGCAGATATACTCAATCACATCTGCACAGAGTAACCATAGAAGTTCCAATGCATGTGAGTTGGAGACTCACTATGAGTTGTACAGAATTGCCGAGATTTGGGTTACAGATGTGGCCGCCACTAAACATGGGGAGTTTGGAACATATTATGTGGCATCACATGGCTGGAGGACACAGTATCTCTTCCCACACTGCCAACAGGAGGAGCAGCTGTCTGACCTCTTTACCTTTCTTTCTCTCCAGGACCATGATATGGGACATTAGAAAGATAACAAAGGAAACCTTGGGAAAAATCTGTATAGATCAACTTTGTGTTACAAAACCTAATGGTCATACAATTTTGAAGAAAATTTATCTGTCAACTTTGTCTAGTCAGGCTAATCAAATAGTTATATCTGGAAACAGAGGCTTTTGAAAACTGTATGTTCTTTGTAGCTTTGAGAATTAAAATGCTTTTTTAAGAATTATGTCTTCACTTTAAACCATATCTTGTAAATGATTGTTCTTTAAATGTTAGGTGAATTTTTTTTTCTTGAGCCTGTGGGGAAAAAACCACTGAAACTTTCCATGTGTTAGGTACAAAGAACATGGTGACCCCATGCTGCAGTCAAGGCAAGGAGTCATAGAGTCAGCTGACAACCTTATTAAAAAGGACATATTCATGGCAGCCACCCTGGCCATGGTTTATTGCTTCTGCATGTGAAATTCTGTTCTAGAGGCAAGCAAGTTCCATAAGCTCCACCTCTTGTTCTAACGCTAAATCCTACTAGGGACATTCAAGGTCACCTCCACACACAGCAGCCTAGAGGACTTCCAATACCCAGCCATTAAGAAGACTAGGAGTGGGTCACTCACAAGAGCCTAACATGCCTCTGCCCTTCCTTCCCCCGCATGCCTGTCCAAGACAGTCCTGCAAGCCTTAGCTGGCCAGGCTTCCAGGTTTCCCATTAACTACCTTCACCTTGCTGGAAGCTAACTTGCAAAACCCTGTATTACCAAGCCATTCCCTTTTATTAAAATTTCTAGTTCCTTTTTCATAGATCCCATTTAAAATCATTTCTAGCAGGTACATATGGAACTGAAAGAATCGCTGTTCATTAATACATACAGTGTACTCAATTATTTTGTATATAAACCTCTTAGCTCCTTTGACCATCACTAATTACCTTTATTCATTAGCTGACATTTTAAAGAGCCTTCTTAAACAGACACCACCCAAGGTATAATTAATACAATAGACTAAAAAGGGCCTTTAGTAGAAGACCTTTATAGTAGTCACAATAAATAACATATAGACCATGTATTTACAATTGTCATGAAGCCAGGAGCAGGACAGGAAACTGGAGATAGAAGTGTGGTTTGGGGGGCTGGAGAGATGGCTCAGTGGTTAAGAGCACCGTCTGCTCTTCCAGAGGACCCGGGTTCGATTCCCAGCACCCACATGGCAGCTAACAACTGTCTGTAGTTCCAGTTCCAGACAAACACCAAGGCAAATAAATAAATAAATAAATTTTTTTTAAAAAAAAAAAAAAGAAGAAGTGTGGTTTGTAATTTTCAATAGAGTAACCAGAGAAGGCCCTGGCAAGACAGGTGTTTCATGGAGATGAAAATGGGAACCCCATTAATATTTGGAGCATAACTGTTTAGAATTTGAGAACAGCTCATAATAAGGGCAAAAGAACAACTAGATTGGAACAGAGTGAACCAAGGAGAGGGTAAGAGACAGCAGCATAACAACAACACAGCACATCTGAATGACATCAATAAACACCGGAGCACCTTCCCACAGGCATGAATGAATGGACTGGCCCTTAATAGCAGAGATGTCAACATGAACCACTTGAGGGTGTGAGGTTAACTGCCTAGGGGACAATCAAGTACCCGTTTTTGACTCACTGTGCTGGGGAATGCATTAGGCAGTAAAATGGAACTGTAGAGTTACTGGCTGGACATAGAGTCCTTACATCTAGGTCAGATGGCAGTGTTGGAACTCATAAGCATGTAGCTGATTTTGAGAGATAGGGTCTAGTTGGAAGTTTTAGATCACTGGGGATATACTCTTAAAGCAGATTGTGAAATTCTTTGCTTCCTGACTGTGAGACAAACAGTTTTACCTTACCACATACCTCTGTGATGTGTTACTCCACCACAGGCTTAAACAGAGTCAACCAGTCCTGAAATACACCTTCAAAGCTATGAGCTAAAACAGCTCTTCTCACTTTGTAAATTAACTGTCTCAAGTATGTTGTCATGATCAGCAGAAAAAAAAGAAAAACTGGGAAAGTATGCCCTCCTAGAAATGAAAGGGAGATCCCAGCTCAATAAGGAGAGTTGCAAGTTATGCCAATGGTGATGAAATATCAAGAAAAATTGGAAATGTGAAGGTTGTTGACACTAATACCACAGACTGGCAGAGTGACAAGGTAAAACCCAATAAAAACAAGTCCAAGACATAAAGAGGAAGAAATAAATATGAGCCTTGTGGTATAAAGACAAGCCTTCCAAAGGGATTTCTCTGCAAAGGGACCAGCAAAATGAATTGAGTAGCAGGCTGTATTGGTCAAAGGGGAGAATTAGCAATCCTTGTAAGTGTGTTATGGGGAGTGATGTGAAGGATAAGTGGCCAGTCAGAGGATTTGAAGTCTTCTCAGAGGCAGACTTCAGCTTCAGACTTCCCAATACTGTGAATCAAATGATTGAGTTAGTTAATGTCACTTATTCAATAAGGCTTTCATGATTGTCATGGATAAGGGCACAATTGCTTTGTGTCTTAATCACTGTTCTGTTCCTGTGAAGAGACACCATTACCAAGGGAACTCTTACAAGAGAAAGCATTTAATGAGGGCCTCACTTACATTGGCAGAGGTTCTGTTATCATCATGGTGGGGAGTATAGTGGCAAACAGTCAGGAGCTAGAACAGTAGCTAAAAGCTACATTCTGATCCATAGGCAAAGAAAAAGAGAGAGAGACTGGGCCTGGCATGGGCTTTTGAAACCTCAAAGTGCACCACCACCAGTGACACACCTCCTCCAACAAGGCCACACCTTCTAATCCTTTCAATCAGTTCCACTGCCTGGTAACCAAGCTTTCAAATACATGGGCCTGTAGTGGACCATTCTTCTTCAAACCACCATACTTGGCTACCTTTATCACATTTCCAGCTGGTTCAGACAGTAATTTTTCTTAAATGTCCTCTATCATACTTGAAAATCTACCAGTTTGGGTTTATTTTACCTTCTTAACTGAAATGTGGTAAGGCTGGACATATCATGCATTTGCTTTTGAAAAGCTAGAGTCTTTGTCAAGCATTTATGTGCAAACAATAGCACCTTCATTATAGCATTCTTTCCAGATGCTTATTTTACTCCCACCCCCATATTTTTAGTGTTTATTGCCATTGAATGGGAAAGCAGCAATGCAAATCCAAATTTAAATTTCCAATAAAGAGAAACAATGGGAGCCAAATTGAATGTGCTATTTAGCTTTCAAGAAAATGCAGAAAAGGGGGGATTTGGAATATGAGAGAAGCAAAGAGATATGGTAAGGGAACATGTGACTGAAAGTCCAGCAAGTGGGGTCATGCCCAACTCTGCTGCAAAGGCAAGACCCTGGAGGCTTAATGCATGTGACCTTCAGTTTTCTCACTTTAAAATGAAAGGTCAAAATAAAAGTTCTAACATGTTCTAATACTCTGTCTAACACCGAGCACAAGGTACACCTCAGTCCCTTCTCTTAAACTATGCTTGGGGAAGGATAACTTGCTTAAAAATGATAATTCATGGAGATGTGATGAGGAAATTGCCAAATTAAAGTCATGATTGAGGCAATCAGAAATAACATTATTAGACCTACTGGGAAGAAAAATTTACACTGAGAATTGGGTGATTCTTTGTGGAAAAATTCTCAGCTTGAACCAAAGTGAGTGGATGCAATAGCTTTTCCTAAGACTGCCTGAATCCATGGCAGAGAGTATAAATGTCACACTGCCAACACACAACATCTCAGGACATGAGCAAAAAACTTTCCAGGTTTTTTTTTTTTTTTTTCATTTTAAGCATGATCTGAGCGTGTACTAAACATAACCATGGTTGTATGATAGACATGATATAAGGCTAGGAAACAAATTCAAATAAGCAGTAATTACACTTAGGGGTTCCTAATATAGCATAGATCCATGTATACAAGGGGGTTGCATCCTCCCATGGGGCAAGTGTTAGCATGGAGGGAGGCCTAATAGGTCTTAAGATCCAGAGAGATAAATTGCTTGCTGAAGATGAGGTGACTCTGAAAAGCTAACCTGGGAGGTAAGTTCAGAGGGACCTTGTAGTCCTCATTGGGCTATCTTGGACATTTCTATCCAAGTAGACTGATGATTACTTAAGACCTTGACACCTATGGATGATGGTGATCAGATGGATGACATTATTGAGGAAAGTTTTAAGGGTTTGTTATGAACAATGTTGTTATTGATCTTAGCACTATATATCCTTCTACTAAGCCATTCATACAAATACTATTTAGATTTTATTTTAGCCTTTCAAGACTCTAAACTCTCATCTCTTAGGATGTTTGGTCTGTAAGAGATTTTTATGAAAATTTATCATTTGGCTTTTGCCTTTCTTTGACTTAGGAGCTCAATAAAATCCGAATTAATAAGTAAATTAATGAATGGCTGGATTATGACCATGAACATTCCAAGATAAAAATTAGAAAAGAGAGGCAAACAATATGTGCTAATTAATGGTTTCTTTAATTCTGATATCATGCCTTAGTTTAAATTTAATGAGCTGGATGCATGAGGCTAATGTCTAGGGTAATTCCGAGACATTGAAAGAAAGATCAAGTGCAATTTTATTACTGACGGTGTTTCCTGCAGCGTGTCTCTGCCTTATCGATTTGCATTACAGTGGTTTTGGATTATGGTTTTGTGCATTTTCCCCCTTCAACACATTAACAAAAGCAGTCACGTTTCATGCCAGTTACCTGTTCTGCTACAATGGAGGGAGAAAGGGGAAGGCAGCACAATGTCCCTGCTTCCTGACTTCTGAGAAGATCAAAGATAGCTACAGGAAGCGTGCAAGTGCCTTTATTTTTTCTTTTACTCTAATTATATTTCCTTTGTCAAGATTTCTACCACTTTTCTCCTTCTCTTCATTCAAAGTACCTTTAAAATATTATCCTAGGAGGGCCGAATTTATAAATGATGGCAAAGTGTTTAAATTTCTCTGTAGCTGAGCTGGTGATTCTTTTCAATGAAACTCATTATGTTGTATAAAGGACATTTAGTAGTTTGACTAATAAGTGTTCCCTTTCAAATGCTAATGACAGCAAGGCTCCCACATCAAGGCAGGAACACACTGTACTGTACTTTCAGTGCCCAGAATGTCTGTGAACCCCCTAGTCCAGAAGCTTTTGCTCCACAAGTGACAGAGCAGCAGGGTACAGATGACCATTTAGAATCTCAGTGAGCTCCCTCTGCATCCTGAACACTGGATTCAAGAGACAAAGAGAATAAAGATATCAAGACATGAGCCAGGAGCTATGCTTTCCCTTAATATTTTCATGTAAATATTTCCCCCTCACCTGGCAAAACAATAGTCAGATTATAACTGTTCACATGATCCTTACTGGTCTGTTACCATCACATTTGTGGTTGTTGATAATACATAACATATCATTGTAGTTGAGAACTTCAAGATTGAAACCAAAGAAAATGAGAGCTAGGTAGGTGCTGTGAAAAACATAAATCTTTAAGTTATACACACACACACACACACACACACACACACACCCCTCCATCCATCCATCTCTCCTTTCACCTTTAGACAACAGAAAAATATCATCATCAATGCTTAAGTAGCAACCTATAAATATTTATGACCCATACTCCTGTATGATTATGTCTGATTCCATGCAAAATGAGAAAAAATGTATCTGAATGGAGTCTAATCCATCAACTGTCCTCATCCCTACTTTGGTGACATTCAAGACAGATGGCTACCCATTATTACCTTAAAATTTCTAAGGATGGTAGTAGCATAACCCCTTTAATGGTCCATTATACTTTTATCATCCTACTTATAGGTACAGGTATGAAGGGCTTTAGTATCATAATAGCATTTGACGATGATAAATGGAAATGATGGTAATTTTTCTACACATTTTAATTAAATTTTATTGATGCAGCACAGAAAACATCAAGGCTGAATGCATATGTCCAGGTGTGTGTTTATTAAGAATGTGGCCAAATTTCAGGCTGCCATTTCCTTGATGGCCTTGAAGGGCATAGAGAATGTAATTAACAGAAAGTCTCTTTCTCATTCCTTCAAGAAAGAAACTAAATTGCATCTAGAAATATGACTTAAAATCCAAAAACATTCCTATCCATGGATAAGATCTGGAGGTCTGAATAAAAGGCCTGAAAAGGAAGCTGGTTTTATGAAGGTCACTAGGGCAACTGTGCAGTATAACCCTGGGGTGGGAGTGGGGATGGTTGGAATCCCATCTGGTCTTGAGAGGGAAGAGAGTATCCATGATAGTGGACCCACTGCAGAACAGAGCACCAGGTAATGAGCTATTGCTAGTACATTTTCTTTTTGTTCCAAGCTGTTAAAACCTATACATTAAGACATGCCTCTTTCCTCTTTTCATACTGTGCCTTTCTCTGGTCAAATTAAACATCCAAAGGCAAAGTAAAAGGGAACAGACACCCGATCAAGGGAAAAAGGATTTTCTTTAGTGGGAAAGAAGTTTTGATCTTGTCATCCCTGTAAGAGCCTGTGTTCACATGACTCCTCCCCCCCAGAGACCCATGGAAACAGGGTCATGGAGCTGTCCGTCTGGATAAGGTTACTTAAGATTTCCAAAAAGATGACAATTTACTCAGCTCTTGACATGCTTTTCTCTGTAGAGTGTGCCTTTGATTCTGTGGAGTTCTGACACAGGATGGGGTAGATCTACTGACCATTAGAAACAGACAGGTAGGGAGTGGTCTGTCACTTTGAATGGGAAGTGGCAGTGTGTCCTGTTCTGAGATCTGACACAGCAGGTTTCTGGATAGCTAATGGGAAGTTCTTTGCACAGGGTCTTCCCTAGGGCCAGAGAACTATGTCTTACCGTTTTATGTCCTAATGCAGGTGTTCTCAAATGGTGGTCTACAGGCCGATATCAGGATGATTCATTTTTATGACACAGCTTGTATTCATTTCTGGCATAAATTAATAATTTATAACACCTTCTTAGGGAAAACACTATCATTCTTCGCCCTGGTACTGATCTATTGTTTGTCTTTCATCTTGCTCTTAGAGTACAACATTGAGGTCTATATGAGAATTTTATTTCTTGTAAGTATTCAAAGAATGGAAAGTTTGAGCCCATCCAGCGGAAAGAAGTCTGGTTTTTCAGGGAACATTTATTTCCCTTAAAATTTCTACTGGATATTTCCCAGAACAGATATGCTGTTTGTAGAATTTCAGTATACCAGCATGGTGACTATGGCACTCTCTGAGGGGTTTCTCTATACTAAGGGCTGTAAACTAACGTCTCTAGAATGTTCATGGGCAGTAAAATGTATTCAGACCTACTTGCTAATTGCTCAAGTTCTAGGCCACCCAAGGGAAGAAATCTGGATTTTATCCATAAACAGAATTCA
Organism: Sigmodon hispidus; assembly: GCA_004025045.1. Classification (NCBI taxonomy): domain Eukaryota; kingdom Metazoa; phylum Chordata; class Mammalia; order Rodentia; family Cricetidae; genus Sigmodon; species Sigmodon hispidus. The sequence continues at coordinate 125,989 of PVIH01000111.1, read as the reverse complement.
ATGCTTATGAATTAATATATAAAGAAAGAAAGATCCTTGAAAGGCAAATCCCTAGAAATGGAAAGAAATGTGACAGGCCCTCAGGGCCAGCATCCTCTGGTGGGATGAACTTAACCACTCCAACTCACCCACCTGCTGGCACTGATTTACAGGTGAGGCAGGAAGTAGAATAGGACTAGAGACAAGAGAGTTTTATCAGGACCACAGGCCTCTCTCCTGGGGCCCAATCCTCTTCTCAGGGAGAGAGAGAGAGAGAGAGAGAGAGAGAGAGAGAGAGAGAGAGAGAGAGAGAGAGAGAGAGAGAGAGAACTAGAAAGAGTTTGAGCAATAGAAAGGGATCACTTTTAAAAAAATTAATGCACATACAAAACTGATTTTAGGAAAAAAAATATTAGAAAGAGCCATACATGCCAAAGACAAAGAGGCAGGAAAATATGGCTTAAGATACCAGTAGCAGAAATAGCCTGTGCCCCCAGGGAGTGAGATAGTCCTGGAGCTGCAGGTGACAAATCATGATTAGTTTGGGTGGCAGCCTGGAGTGAAATCTGGGCAAGCTGGGGCTAGCTGCAGCTCTGTGTCGGGGAAGATACCACCAGAACACAGAGGCAGGCAAAGCAACAAACGTCAAAAATGTTGTTCATAAATCCCAGTTACCTAGACCTTAATCTCAGGACTTGTGATGTCTTTAGTCTATGCTAGGGCATGGCTACAGCATTTTAAACTTTAAGTGATTCTCATGAGTGACTGAGTGAAGAAACCACACTGCCTGAAAGGGCTTGTTGGGTCCTGTTGGCAGGTAGAGAGGGTTCTGAGCCAGTGAATCCAGGTAAAAATGTCTGTGTTGGTAAAGGAGCAGCTACAAGCTGGTGGGGTTTGGACAATGGTCCTCAAACCAGGCTGCACGATGGAAACACGCAGTGAGTTTTTAAAAACCTATATTTAGTGCCATCTTAAAGATTCTGATGTATTCGGCATGAAGTGCAGTCTCAGCAGCAGGACTGTATAAAGCCCCATGTCAGAGAACAATTCAGAGAACAATGCCCGAGAAGCAGGGACCAAGGAGACACTAAAGTCCATAAGGAGCTCCTTCCTCAGGCTTTCTATAAATACTCAAAAGAAAACTGCCAGGAATTTTATATTCTGTATGGGTAGGTGGAGACTAAGAAACACCAAGATTTGAGTGTTTGTATAAATGCATATATTTTTGTAGGTGGATGACTCCAAGATATCACCAAAATAAGTATTCTACAGTTCTCAGCTCTAGAAAGGCAATCCCACTGCCAAAACCCAAATCCAGAGATTCCTTTTTAAGGTGACTTTCCCACTTACTCAGAATTCACTTAGTGGCACCACTGAAGAGTCACACATTCATTGTGACAATTGCAACACATGAAACTACAAAAAAAAATTTTATTTTACCTACTCTAACCTGCTCTAACTTGATAAAATATTCAATTGATATATATATATCAATTTATATATATCATATATGTATCGTATTGAATATGTATATTCAAATATGCCATTCATGGTCTATAATGGCTTAATGAAAATTAACATCTATGACTCTTAGGACATTAGCCCTGACCTACACGATTGTGGTGTTTGTTTACCAAACAGGAAACTAGGATGTGAGCAGAATGATCATTTGCATGGGACTATGCAGTATATCTCTCCCCATCTCTAGTTTGGGAATAAGAGGCATCTCCCAGACTCTCCTGTTCTAGCTCTTCCTTTACAGGTGCATTGAGACAGGTGCTCAGTGAGGAATCCGCAAAGATCCATTTTCATCCATATACTATGAAAACAATAAAATGTGTCGTGTCTGCTTCACTTAAAACTATTTGGCAGCCCAACTGACAACATTTTTTGAGTTCAGTATTCTGGAAGCTTCAGGGACTGAAATCTAACCTGCAATTTCACCAGCCGAGCATAGAACATTTCTTACAAGGCAATGATTGCAATTATCATTCTATCCATATGTAAATTCGGACATAGCTTCCCATCACTGTTGTTTAAAAGCTAAGACCCACTTGATGGTTTCCTCAGAACTACATAAAAATAGAACATTTTATATATAATGAGGTAAATGTTCAAAGGACAATCAAGTGTGTATTTGAGCTTATAATTCATGTGCAAGTGTCATGCAAGTTTGTGTTATTTATTTGAGAATCTTTAACATTCTCAAGAACCCTCATTCAAAAAAATATTTTGTTGTAATCAATGAATCACACCTTTGTCTGCTAAGGTATAAATACTCTGAAGTCCCATTATCACCAAACGAATGTATTCATGGACTTAATAATAGATAAAGAAACCCCTGTTTCTAAAATCAGATTTAAAAATTCAAGAAAAGTCACTCAGTAATCTCCAATGTTAAGGAAAAACAATTTTTAAAGGATGCAAATTCATTAATAATGTCCAACTGGGCATAAAAATATACTTTCCAGGTATAACTGGCTGAGAGCAATAGAATGTAGCCAGATCAAGGTTTCTACTTTTCATACTTATCTTTCTGCTGAGAAACAATTTATACTAGCACATTTTGTGATATGAAAATTATCCCAATTCCATGAGAGATACATTAGTATTTTAAGCTCTTTTTAAGACTTTCTCTAATCTCTGGGTTCAAAAATGGCTCAGTTTTACATATATTAAAAAAAGATATACATAAAATAATGTAGATCTCTCCTGTGGTGCATATGTACATTACACAAGATAACTCCTCAGTGCTGTAAGTGCATATGAGCAATCAATTCATGCTGAATGGTTCCTCAGTCACAGGCTATGATGTGAGTGTTGACCTCCAGGAGGTGGAATCAGATCTGTATTTCAAAAGAAAGGTGGCTGATTTTCTAATGTTTGCACAAATGTTCTGATGAGTAATGGGATCAAAGCAAAGGTTTTTTGGGTTTTTTTTTATCTTTTTCTAATACCTCAACTCAGGTATCTGAGACCTCAACTCAGGTATTGGAGAAGAAAATCCTTGATTTTAAACTGCATTGAAAGTTTCAGCTTATGCTACAAATCACAAAAGAAAACCAAACTGACTTTATGAAGTGTTTTAAACAAAATTTTACACGTGCTCTTAGCCTCCCTGAGACTTTAGTAAAGATGGTGACTCAAAGAAAATGTCAAGGCAATGAATGTCTTTACACTAAAGACATTTTTTTCTACTCATTGGCCAGTATCATCATATGTAGAACCAAATAACCCCTTAGGCCAATAAAGATGCCCTTCAGTCAGCACACATGACTTGAGTAGGTGCCAGGCTCCCAGGTCCATACTGTTACTATTTCCTGAGAGTAAACAGAATCAGCCAAAATATTCTAGAACTTAACCTGAGCCAAGCACAGTCTGGCGGGCATACTCCTGGCACTGACATTTCAGGAGCATCGGGTCCTGACCTGGGAGGATCACCACCGTGCCCCTGGAGCTGTCTGGTGCAGAATGCTGTGGGACAGAACAGTTTCCTCAGGAAGCTCAGACAGCACAATGAACATTTTTATTTAAAAAAAAACTATAAAATATTCACATTTTCAGTCAGATTTCAACAAGCCATGCCATGTTTGTGGTTCTGCAGAACGGAAGATACATGTCATGTAAAGTCATTTTAGAATTTGTTTCAGGAATTTCATAAGAACCCATGTACCTTTTCGTATTGTGTATCCTTCCAACTTCCAGATTTCCCTGACCCTGAAATATTATCAGAGTTAATTTCTATGAGCTAGTCTTGACTCCCTATGCATTACATCATAACTGAACTTATTTTCAACATATACAATGTGGGGTTTTTTCTCATAAATAGAACTGTTTATAAGTGAATCTAGGCAAGGTGGTTATTATGCTCTGACTATAACTGTATGAAATCTCTAATAAGAAAAGCATTTACCATAGCTTTGTGAATTATTCTGACTTGTAAGATATGACTCGATATATTCATAGGTGCTTATGTTAGAATTTGCATTGTATTTTAGACAATGGGTTAGGTGGATTGCACCCAGACACTTATTGTATTACAGAAAGATCTACATTATTATTTTTTGGAAATATACATAATAACTCTTGATACAAGTCCACCTCATTAACAAAGAAATGCCATTTCACTTTAGCTACAAAGATCTTTCTCTGGCAGACTCACATTCACTGCCATGGCCTATTTGAATTCCTTTCTTCCGCTCTCAGACACAGTTTTTAAAAATCCTTCACCTCCAAATGATTCAAAGATATATTTTAAAATGTGACTTTTTTTTTCAGTTATAGGTCTCTACCAACAAAGGTCAGTTTGCTGTGCTTTGCTCATCTGATTATTTCAATCATTTAGCATCAGCAATACAATTTCCCTAACTCAGCATCATCCTTTTCAAGGCACCTTGAACTGGATTGAATCCATAGGTATATTCATTCTAAGACTCAGATACACAGATGCTGAGTTATCCTGTGTCCTGAGGCCAGTCTTCAGTCACCTCAGCACCTAACAAGACAGAAGGGTGGGGAGGGAGTCCACCTAGCAGGCCTGGTTTCTCAGCCTAGATCTGCAGATACACCCGTGTGTGTCTTGGAGCCCTGGAATCTAGGCACAATGACAGGTAATGTTCTATCTCTTTGCTGGTGTTTTACAATGCCCAGCTGTTTGCTCGGTGTAGGTTGGTACTCATGTTGTACTTGTGGTATGAATGGGTGAGCCTCTGTGTCCTCTTCTATGAAGCTCAGGACCACAGAGCATTAGAAGTAAAACCAAATGACTCACCTATCGCTGGAGACTATAGAGGGTAGTAAGTAACTGAGCTAGAGCCGCCTGGTCCTTCAGAGGACATAAAGAAGTCTCACTCCATGGAAGTCAGAGGGTCCTTGTGAAGAAACCTCAACACCAACTAGATGTGACCAAAACAGAAGACACTGGGAAGGATGGGGGCATGACAGATGGGAGCCTCATCCAGGACAGCTGTCTTGTGAGAGATAAAGAGTGATCACATATGTGAGGAATGAGCCAGAATGGGTGAGAATATCACCAGACCCTGAGTTATGGAGCTGGAAGAAATCCTATTAGTCAAACAAGCCACATCTCTTGGGAAAGTGAAGCCAGAGATCTCTAAACAATAGATTAGAATACATTTTCTATTTGACTTCCATGATTTCTATGAAAATACAAGCCTATACAACAGTTTATATAGGGAAACCTAAGTTGTTGTTTTAGGGGGTTTTGGTAGTGGTAGTTTTGTTTTATTTGGTTTTTTTTTTTTGGTTTTTTTTTTTGTTTTTTGTGTTTTTTTGATTTTGGGTTTTACCTCTACAATTGCTACCAGCAAATGCAGATATTTTTTCTTCACTGGAAGGCTAATTAATATATCTTCTCAGAATTTTCTATGCAGTTGCATTTGAAAACAAAAATGTGATTATACTATATATGGGAAGTTCTCAAGCTTGGTTGATGGGTGGACTGGAGGACTGGAGGAATAGAGGGCTGGAGGAATAGAGGGATAGAGGGCTGGAGGACTGGAGGGATAGAAGGATAGAGGGCTGGAGGGCTAGAGGGCTGGAGGAATAGA
>PVIH01000111.1:0-120340 GCA_004025045.1 Sigmodon hispidus | reverse complement strand
AGGCAAGTCTGTAGAGCATAGTAATAATAAATTATAATGATAAATGACTGATGTTGGAGAGCCTATCCCACTGTGGTGGTACCACCCCTGGACAGGTGGCCTTGATGACATAAGAAAGCAGCCTGAGCAGGTTATGCAAAAGAAGCCAGTGAGCAGGACTTCTTCACGGTTTCTGCTTCAGTTCTGGCTCCTGTTCAGTTCATCCTGTTCTCTCAGTGATGAACCATGATAGGGGATGGATAATCCAAGGAAACACTTTTCCCCAAGTCGACTTTGATCAGGATGGTTTATCACAACAGCAGAAGGCAAGCTAAGACAGCTGGGTTTTGTGAAGTTTGTTTGTTGTTTGTTTGAGACAAGATCTCATTATGTAGACAAGGTTGGCCTGAAACTCACAGAGATCCTTCTGTCCTTGTCTCCAGAATCCTGGGATTAAAGGCAGCAGGCCACTACCCTGGATAGTTTGCAAGTAATTTCTTCACAGTTTTAGAAATTACTGAGTTCCCCCAAAGAACTTTGCTTTTATGAATTGTGTTCAAAGGTGCTAGATGGAGCTACTAACTAAGGTTTAGCAACAACCCTGAAGACATAATGGGTGTATTCACACTGTGCAGTCAGTTGACACCAAACTACATATCAGGGCTCTCCCAGTCTCCACACAGCCATTAAATGTTTACCAGCATAGGGATAATTACAGGGATCAATATTACTATATTAGAAATTTTAAATGAGGATTTAAAAATATTAAGTAGCTTATTTCAAGATGACAATAATGAGCATATCATATGTTAGCATAAGCAATACTTTCTGCTTACATATTTGCAAATCTCCTAATGTCTGATTTGTAAAAGGTAGCTGAACTCTATGTGCTGCAACTGACATCAGGTTGTGATGCTATACTGTCTCTGGCAACCTCCACTGTACCATGTTCATGAGAATGAATGGGCAGGCAAAGCATGGCTTCACTTTACAGTTTTGAAAATCCTGCCTCTGACCCTAGAGACTCTCTGCAGGGGCTTCATACAGTCTCAGGGCCACTGTTATGCTTTGAAAGCTATGTCACAAAGGCACTTTTTTTAATTTTTATCTTTAAAAAAGATTATGCATGTGTATGCATGCCCTATGGCACATATGGAGAAGTCAGAAGACACCTTTAAGAATGACATCTCTCCTTGTAGGCCTAGGGGATAAAACTTGGGGGTGACCGGGCTTAGTAATGGGTGCTTTTACCAGGAGTGGCTTTTAGCATCTAAGCCATCTTGACAGCCCCAGCTTTTTCTCTTTTAAAAATCTCTCCCCTGCATGGATTTTGATGTAAATCTTTATTAAAATGGCTCATGTCACGTCTGCTAGCAATTACCTAGATCATTTGCTGTTGCTTTTTCTTTCTTTTCCATGTATTTCATTATCTAGAGAACAAGAGAATACAGAGGAGACAAAATGGAACCCTGTAACAGTTGGGGTACACTGCCTCTTTTTGGAAGGTTTTGGGATGAGCACCCATGCTTTATGTCTTACTTGGGTCAGTGCTACCTCCAGCCTACAGACAGATACCGAGTGACTGTCCATTGTTTAAATCTCTTTATCCTCCACCTGAATGCAAAAACATACAGAGATGTCCACACTGCTCTTTCCAGGCGAGTCTAAATAAACAAAGTCCTGCTGTGTTTACCACTGTCCCCAGAGAGCAAGGAGCAGAATCAGGAGGGATGAAGTGTGAGGATGTGGTTGACATTTGTCAAGAATGAAATTTTAACATCTCAGAAGCTGAGCAAGAGCAAAATGCTTGAGATATGGCTGGGGCAGGCACCACCTTTATTAATAAGAATAATAATAGCCTTTACATCATGATACCAGGCACCATTGTAGAATCATCCCTTACGGGGGCTAGAGAGATGACTCAGCGGTTAAGAGGACCGTCTGCTCTTCCAGAGGACCTGGGTTCGATTCCCAGCACCCACATGGCAGCTAACAACTGTCTGTAGTTCCAGTTCTAGGCAAACACCAAGGCAAAGAAAGAAAGAAAGAAAGAAAGAAAGAAAGAAAGAAAGAAAGAAAGAAAGAAAGAAAGAAAGAGCGAAAGAAAGAAAGAAAGTTTTTTAAAAAAAGAATCATCCCTTACTTCCTGAAACACACACCCACAGACTATAGATGCTTCAGTCCCTTTTGTAAAGTGATATAATATTGAGTAGTATTGGCATATAGCCTAGGCATGTTCTCTACTAGACTAAATTATCTCTGCATTATTTATGATTTCCTCAAACCTAATGAATTCTGTGTAAACAGTTGCCAGACTACATGGTGTTTAGGAAAAGGCTACAACATATACAATATTTTTTTTCTTTTTTCCAAATACTTTTGAACTGTGTTTGGGTGAATTGACAGCTATGTGACCCACCTATGGACCCAGAGGAGCTGACTATACTCACAAAATGAATTCATGAATAAGGTTGTAAGGACTAAGAGCCTTATTTCTTTAATTAGTGTACACAGGTGTCCTAACAAATGCAATGTGCATGTGCAGTTTTGTTTGGGTTGTTTTATTGTTCCCTTGATTGTTTGTATGTTTGTTTTGTAACAAGATCTCACTATTAACCCCATGAAACTCACTTTGAACTCTCAACAATCCTCTTGTCTCAGGTTCCCATGTGCTGAAATTGACAATGTCCAGCGTGTCTCTTTTTCTCTTTTTTCCCTGAGCTCTAAAGTTAGAATCATAATTAAACATCACAGCTGTTTCTGATCTGTAATGGGATTACTTTACTCTGTGAATAAAATTTAAATTATTGAAAACCATAGGTTGACATAGGGAGCTCTGTAGTGTGGCGTTTCTCAATGAGTTCGAATATAGTAGCTAGTAACCTGCAGCTGTGTTAGATTAGAGTCTGGAGGAGTCACCCACTGACGGCTCAGTGAGGAGCCTGAGCCAGCCCTATAGGGCTTTCTCCTTCCTGTTTTCCTCTCCAGTACTTGCAACAACTATTTGAATAATGTTCTCAAAATCAAAGATGCAATTAGAGAAGATGTGCATACTTTCTATTGGACCAAAGTTTCTCCTTCCCAGCTTAGCAGTTGTACCTGAGTAGTTCATGAGCCATAACTCAGGTACCTGCAGCCTCATCTACTTTACTTGCACAGCCCTCTGAAGTCCTCAACAACAGATGTTTATCACCTTCTCCAAGCCTAGTACACCTTGCACACCCAATGGATGAGGCTATGACAATGCAAACCCAGTCCTGAGATCCTAAGGATGTAGCAGAAGCTCTAGGCAGACACCACCCATGGGGACCTTACCGTCCTTCATCTCTGCTGGAGTCATGGAGGCTATGTCCCTTTCTCTCATCAGAGATTCAGAGACAAAATGGAGAAACTCCTTTTAGAATTTATGTTGGAAACTTTATTAGAAATTCAGCATCAGACATGGTACCCAAACATTCTAGACTTCCAGTTAAGAATAGTTCCCCAAAGACTCACCTTACAAGAAAGTTTTGAGATTTAAACTTTGAGATTTAAAGATTGTACACTATCCTTGTGAAGAATGTGATGATATGGGAAAGCACAAACAAAATTACAGATAGAAAAAAGAATAAAACTTAAAACTATATAAATGCAAACTAAAAATCAAATTTATTCTTTAATCTCACAAAAATTGTGTTTTTTCTAGTAAAAAAATGTCAGACTGAAAAGTTCAGTAGGGGTTTGTGTGGGACTGTATCTTAATAACTAAATTGGAAAGAGATTAGAGAAAATACATGACACTGACCTCAAGCTTCATCTAATATATGTACCCAAGCACCTGGAGCACAGACACACACAGACACACACACACACACACACACACACCCCACACACAACTGGTATGCTAATAGAAAGCAAAGTACAAATATAAAATGAAAGCAAATACTTCCAAATGATTTATCTGTATATATATATATATATATATATATTACAATTGATACAGTTCTTCAAATAGGTAGAATATTTAATCTACTATCTGACAAAGAATGGTCAATGGATGGGAAATAAGATCAGTATATAGGTTTACAAATCTTCAATCCTTAGGAAAATGTCAGTTTAATTTTGATGAATTCTTTAAATTCTAACAAAAACTAAAATTCTAACAAAAACTAAAATAGTGAGAATGTGTTATACAGTATTATTTAAACTAGGCTAAATGTTACATTTATTTATGCTACATTTGTTTAATTATGTAAAGATGTGTTGAATTTGTTTTACCTCACCTGCCTGAGGCACCTGATTGGTCTAATAAAGAGCTGAATAATCATTAGCAAGATAAAGGAAAGATAGGAAGGCCTAGAAGGCAGAGAGAATAAATAGGAACAAAACTCTAGGTTCAGAAAAGAGAGAAGAAAAATGAAAGAAGTAGGTGGAAAGAATGAGGTACAGGCCCGGGGCAAGAAGCCAGGCAGACGCCTGCCAGACAGAGAAGCAGAGAGAGTAAGATAGACAGAAATAAGAAAGGTAATAAGCCCAGAGGCAAAGATAGATAAACTGAAATAGGTTAATTTCAGTTGGAAGAGCTAGCTAGAAAAGAACTAAGCTAAGGCCGGCATTCAACACTAATAATAAGTCTCTGTGTCATGATTTGGGAGCTGATTGGTCAAAAAGAAAAAGCCTGGCACAAAAGTGTGTACTGGTTACCTTTCTATGGCTGTGATAAGATACTGTTCAAACACAACTTGGGGAGAAAGGTTTACTATAGCTTACTAATTAGTGTCCCTAATCAAAGGAAGACAGGGATGAAACTTGAGACAGAATTTTGAGGCAGAAACTGAAGCAGAAGCCTTAAGAAATAGTGTTTTCTGGCTTTCTCCCCATGAATCATTTAGCCTGCTTCCTAATGCAACTCAGGACTACCTTCCTGTCTAGGGATGACAACACTCCCAGTGTACTGGGCCTTCCATATCAATAATCAATGCAATGTTACACATTGGTCTACAGGACAACTGGCGGAAGTATTTTTTCAGTTGCGGTTTCCTTGGGCCAAATGACTCTATCTTGTGTCAAGGTGACCAAAAGCAACCAGCTCAGAGTGAATATATGCCCTAGGTAGGTCTTTGATTTATTTCTAAATCAGGCATCTTATTTCCAGGTATTTGATCAAGTAATATAAATTGTGTATCCACAAAAATTTCTATCTAAAATATATAATAATAAAAACTTATGAGCAATTTTTAAAATGAATAGTTTTAAAAATAATAATATAGAATCGATGGCTTTATAAATACTATATAGATGTATAAAACTATAAAGCCTTCATAAAATACTCTGGCTTCTAAGTCTCTTCTAAGAGGTTAATGATCATCCATGATCACAGAGTATTTGAAATTGACTTCTACTCTCTTCTCTTTGTTAAATTTTTCTTTTGTCTTTTTAGAATTAAAAATCCCTACCCTGTGCATTTTTATTTTTACTCAGTAAATAAAACTGTCAATGTTTGAGAGGGACAAAAACAGGCACAGCTCTCCACTGTCACCCTCAGCTGTGTGATCCACAGTCACCCTCAGCTGTGTGATCCACAGTCACCCTCAGCTGTGTGATCCACAGTCACCCTCAGCTGTGTGATCCATAGTCACCCTCAGTTGTGTGATCTACTGTTACCCTCAGTTGTCTGAGGGCTTCCCTTAGTCTCACAGGGAGGGCTACTCAGGCCAACCCAGTAGGTAAAGCTGAGCTGGTGCTAAAGACAGTGTTTTAATGCAGGTTTAAGCACAAATGCTAAGAGAAAGAAACAATCTCAGAAGGAAAAACAAGGCACATGTGGAACATGGCTGTGGCTTCTGCAAAGGAAGTTGCAGAAAGCAAGACATCCAAAAGTGAGTGTGGGATCTTCAAGAGAAAGTCAGACATCTCAGCATGGTTCAGTGTGATTTTAGCGTAAACTATCTCTTTGTGAAGAAAATATTATTTCTATGTAGGCCATTTCACAGCAAATATTGTATGTTCTTCTGAGATTCTTGCATCTTCATTGGTGAGAGATAAGAGGCTGTTCTCAGGTCCCCACAATCTCTGCATCCTTTCTATCCTGCCCCAAAGCCATTCAAAGCAAAAACAAAACACTGGATCTTCCCATCTGGAGAGGTCCTCACAGGATGACATGTCTAAATAACGGCCTAGTACCCTTGCTTGATTCAAACTCTGAGAGGGGTTGCATAACAATTTTTAATGGAAATAGGGCCAATATGCTGCAGATGAATTAAGAAATTTCCTCTGCCATTTCCCTGTCTTTTGGATAAAACTCTTTTAAAGTTAAATTTGTTAACCCTACCCCACCCCACCCCTGACTCTCTCAGCAGTGGTATGAGTCAGGCCTGCAGATGCTAAGATGCTAATTCCTTCCAGAAAGGCATTGCTCTGCCCCAGGGATGCTGTATCTCTGCCCCAGGGATGCTGTAGAGAAGAGGAGATGGTGGCACTCACAGATTCACTTCATTTGGAGCTCTGACCCTCACTATTGGTCCAGCCTCTCCCTTCCCATCTTCAGATAGGCATAGTCTCCTTCAGGCTTTGTTCTTTTTCTCTAGAAATGTTCATCACCTCATTGTTTGTTCTCCTGACCTCTGAGTCATGAAGAAAGCCCACAGCCAAAGTAACAAACTCCTCATCCATCAGGCAGTTGGATGCCTACTATACCATCAATGCTTAAGACATAAACTTTTCTGTCTTTGAAGCTAGCAGGAAATGTATGTGGCTAGAGATGAACACATACAAGGTCATTTCTCCTCAGCACCCTCCTCGCTACAGTAGGACTTTTCTCTGGGTTAGGTCTTGGAAAATGTTCCTATTTGATATTTTAAGCCTTAAAAAAAGAAGTGTGGGGGAGGGATTGATCCCATACTGATAAGTAGCTGTTTTGGTTAATCTTGATTATCAACTTGATTAGACTGAAAAAAATGATAAGATTGGTAAAGCGTGTCTTTTGCAGAGATGATTAGATCCTTTGAGCTCTGACCTAATGTACAGGAGCAGATGATGAATCTACATCATGAGGGTATTGTTGAGAGGTGGGAAAAGGGAGAAAGCTGGACCTAGTTGTAGGAAGCAGACCACTGAGGGTAAGCACTGTATAATGTGATGACCCTTTCCGGTTTGCTCTCCCTGCCCCCCCTCATAAAACGAAGACTCTCCTATTACATGGTCCTGCTATCATATGGTCTTGCTTCCATTATGATCTGTCTAACCACACAGGCCCAGACAACCACAACCTAAGCCCTAAAGAAGTATGAACCCAAAGAAACCTTTTCTGCTTTACATCATTTCAGGTATTCAGTCATAGTAATGCAAAAATAACTAATATATCAGCTGAATGGTGTTCTGTTTGTAAAGTCCCCCTTTAGAACCAGGGGTCCTAGTTATAATGGTTTGCCCATGAAAGAAGAGCAACTTCTAGGATGTCAGAATTAGAATACTAACATGAGAAAACCTTATCACTTGGACCAGTGAGTCTGCTTTCTTAGTTCCAAAACAGATAAAAAAAAAAAGTTAAAATCTGTCATATCAGTATCATAACAACTCAGGTTACACAAGCCTTACTTGTGTAAGTTGGTGAGTATAAGTACTGGCTGACTTTATTAGTCCTTCTGAAATTTCTTAATAGATCTCTATACAATCCTCAGTTCTTTTACTAAATCACACCACAATTTTCCACTAGGTAGATGGAGGTACAGAACTACAAAATGTCCTGACAAAGGTTACAACATCTATAGTGACAGAGCACGGAACTGAGTGTGGGAAAATGGGTCCTCTCAAAGGAGGGAGGCACACTTGTAGTGGAATATAGGCATTATTTAGGGAAGCCTAGAGGTGTAGTTTTGGGGTATCAGGACCCTGAATGGGGCATGATCAGACCCCATTGAGACCAGGGGCAAGCTGACCTTCCTGTTTTGTTCCAGTGTTCTCTGAAAGCAGATCACACCATCCATAATATCCATCATCAGACATTTCCATTCTCCAAGAATTGTCTTAAGGTTCAATTTGTATCAATGAGCGTTTATATATCTCCTTAATAAATATTAATCTTTTATATGATATGTTACAAGTAAATACTTCTGGAATATCAGGCACCCAACGTGGGTTTAACACTTTTTCCTTCCATGAAGGCTTATGGTTTCTGAAAAGCTGGTTTGTGGAGGCAAAGGAAGAAGACATTCTCTCTAGCCCTCTCTAGATTTAATCTTTTTCTCACTCCTGTCCACTGAGCATCTACTTTCAGTAACAGTTAATTAGCCTTCGCTGTGCCCCTAGAAAGCCCAGTCTTCCCATATCCCCTACCTGATCTTAGCTGTTAGCATAAGATGCCATGTTCTAGTCTACTAAGCCTGTCTCTTCTTTGTCTGGACCACTGGTCACTGCAAAGGATCTTCAGCTGGGGTCCATGTATACTCTTATTTCTGCCTCTACTGCTTAGGACCCATGGAAGGGAAGGTCAAACATGAGAAGGGGGTGAGCCTTGTTGCTCCACCTGGAAGAGCCTTGAACATCATGAATTTTCATTCAGGAGACTGTAGGGAGATATCCAAGATCTACAAGCAGTGACATTTACCCCTCTGTATTTTGGAAGGTAAGATGGAAAGTGGACAAGAACAAGGAACTCACAGGGATGTTGACTATCTTTGTTATATAATGCCTGGCATATTTAGATGCAGTTCTGCTAAGCACACAAGCACCAAGACAGCTAGTCAATCAGATGAGAAAAAAAAATCTGCCTAATGTAATTCAAAATCTTCAGCTTTGAACCATGACTCCCAAATTCTTACTTTTTTGAACCAACAGAAAATTGTAATAATAAAACAAACACAAATAAAAACATGCTAAGCATTGTCACTTGCCCCTTGAACGTTTTAACAATGTTAGAGCCTATCACAATTCCAAAGTCTTCATCTATCTGCTTAAAATGCTAATACATATGAATATAACACTGAAGCTTAAAAAGAAGCCCTGGGTTTACACTGCATGCTGGGTGTAACAAAATAGCAAAAGTATGAAATCTCCAAAAGGCAAATGGCAGCACTAAAATGTACTTTCAAAACATCTCATCATTGTTCTCTTATGGCTTAGGAATCCTAATATATATATATATATATATATATATATATATATATATATATACCTAGAAGGGGAGCATTTCAGAACTGGAGACAGCAAAACCCACTTTAAAATAAGAAAGGAGCACCCCCCACAAATAACCCTCACCCTTTCTACAAAGCAGCCCCGCTTTAAGTGAATGTGACATAATCTGTTTTTGAATCCATAGTTCTCCAGGGGTATTGGAGCCCCTGACCCCATAGGGAGCTTGATATACATTTCAGCAGGTAAGATAACATTATTTTGCCATCAGACCTCCTTAAAGTCTTGCTAAATTCAGGATTCTCAAAATGGCTTCCAACTCAATATTTCAAAGCCTGTCTGCATTAATACCTTTCAAAGACCCAAAGTTTGGTAAGGAATAAAAATTGTTTTTGAATGTGCTTCAGGAATTAATATTAGAGAATATGAGGCTTCCCCACTCTGCAAATAGAAGCTGAATGCATTGCTCTCATTGTCCTTAGAAATGGGTCTCAAGGCTGCACTCCTGCAGAAGCAGGACCCAGTGTGGCAGAGCTAGGAAGACCCAGGTGGGGCCTTGGGATGTGGCTTTACTCTCTAAAATGATCCACATGTCTGCTTCCTTAAACCCAGTGCAGATGCTAAAATTCAGGAAGTAAGTCTATTAGCTTGGAGTTATATCCCGGATAATTGGATTTGTTGTGCTGTTGTGGCCCTAGAGTGGTGGCTGCTAAGGTGGCTGTCGCACCTGCACTGCTTGACACAGTGCACTGACGCATTCACATGCAGCACTTCTCAGCACTGAGAAGACAAACCCCAGAGACTTTGCTTCACAATGCTTTCAGCCATCTCTTTTGTCTGCCCATAGCCTTGGACAAGCAGGTATTCTGTGGCTTGAGGGTTTAAGTTCCCTGTTTATTTAGAAAACCCAGCCTCTCATTCACAGATCAAATGGTTTCAACAACAGCTTTCATTTAGTTACTTCACTTTATAAAGATAGCATAATTCTCATATTATGTTGGCAAATACAAAACAGAATAATAAGACTAGAGGAAAAAATTCTGCTACTCAAAGGTGAGTATTGTAATTGCTAATATTTTGGCCATTTCCTCTAGGCTTTTGTGGCAATTTTAATCTAGTTATGAATATACTGTGTACCTATAGTGTTATATGCACTGTCTCCCCGAGTCTTAACTCAAGCATGTCCCTACCAACTCTAATTCCTCTTCATTTTTTGTCCTTATTGCCTAAATAAAGCAATTTTAGATATCATCTACACTTCTATTACAACCTGTGGGTTTTAATAATTTCATTCTTTCACGTTTTGGTACTGGTTTAACATAGATTTTAATAAGTTTATTTTTTCTTACTTATGCAGTATATTCTACAAAAAAAAACTTGATATTATCTAAGTGATATGCTTAAAAATAATAGAATGTTCCCCAGTTCCCAAAGGCCCAGAAAGCTCTCAAAGTTGCTATGGAATTTTTACTCGACTTCCCAGCTTAAATGATGAACATTTTCCCCAAAGCCACCTGAAGAGAGAGTGCATGGGAGGCTCCCATGCTGTTGTCCCAATTGAGCAGATACATTAGGCTAACAGCCAGATCTAGAACATGGTGTTTTACTTCCCTGAGCCTCTAGGCCTCATCTACAGAAGAAGTGAGAGTCCTTCTCATCCAGGGAGGCTGTTAAGCATGCTGAAGCTTTGGCCTCATTATTCACGGTGACACCTTTTCAAATCTGGGTTAATTTAAATATAGTTCATAAGAATAGAGAAATAATGTTTTCCAGAGGCCCTTAAACTATGAAAACTAGTTTCATAGTTGGCAGAATACTTGTTGGCATACAAAGAAACAATGTGACCATAGCATATCTAGGCCCATATATCAAGGCATTTCTGCTTGTTCTGCAGTCTGCGTATTGTCCACTCCCAGACATCCCTGAGTCCCTCACCTCAGATGGACTGAAGCAATCAGTGGGATGGGAACTCTAGAAACCCTGGTTTTTTTAGCTCAGTCCCTGTCATCTCCTCTCCTGTCTCAGCAGGCTCTTAAATCTCCTCAGTATCTTCTAGTCCTTTCTTCCCTTGTGTCTTTAGCCCTGAACCTAACTGGTTCTCCACAGCTCTGTCATCACAGAGAAGATCCAATCTTCAACCCTCTTTTCATTTGATTTCTCTGAAATAGACAACCCTTTCATGGTCTGATTCCTACTTTCTCGTTTTCTTTCCTTCTTTGTAACATGGGAAAAAAATGACTTTATTTTCTAAAATAAAATAAAATATAGTGACAAGAAAAAAAAGAACTATGTAACAATGCCATTGTGTAGAATGAATAGTGTTGAGATCAAATCTCTCGTTCCTCTCTTTTGCCCATATGGACTCAGATGTCCTGTGATTGGGAAAATGCTAACATTGTCCTTTCCTGATGGAATTGACATCATGTTTTCCTTCCTGTGACTTTATAAAAGTTAAAGAGACCTTCTTATGTGGTTCGCAAAATGAAAATAATTATCAGCCTGGTATTCACATAAAACCAGTGTAAGCCAAAGAGGTGGGAGGCAAGGAAGGAGAAGCAGAAACTCTCTCTTCTTTTTACCAATGGTTTTCTACTTTTTCAGGTAGTTTTAGCTTGTGCTTCATTGGAATTTTATGAACTTTATGGACATTCCTTTTTTTATTTTTTTATTTATTTTTTTTTGCAGATTTCTGGTGCCATGAGTATTATGGCATAGAGATACAAGGCTGAGTCTTATTGTAGCAAGATGCAAGGGGCAGTGTTAGGAGTCTCAAGGGAGCCACAGCCTAGTTCTCAGATCTTGGCAGCTTCTCAAATTTTGTGAGAATACTGGGTGCTCTCAGTAATTCTCTTAGGTAAGGAATGATGAGCAGGTAAAAGGGGTAAGGACATGATGTTGACAAACTATTGTGGCTGGTCCTGTGGATGTTTCAGAACTTAATGAGAAAGAGAGCTTGGGTTGATCAAGTGACTGCTGAGGGCATGTGGGTGGGAGAGGAAAGCCTGATACCCTTGCTAAGTTTAGGTCATTTCAATGTAACAAAATTGTCAACACATCTGACTATGAACTCCCAAAAGGAAAAAACATGTTTTCTTCTTTACTGAATTCCCAGTGACAACTACATATTGGCACAGAGTAGAAAGATAACTGGTATGTTAATAGTATGCAAATGATAGTTGTAAACTGTGTTTGTATCTGATTTATGTGCTAGATTTATCTGGTGAATAGTACTTAAATGAGACCAACTTTGTGTAACAATCTCTCAGATAACATTGGGTATGTTCTACATGGAGAAAGATGTATCCCTTGAGAAATTCAAACCTCAGGTTTGACTTTATGGGAGTCTGTGGTTTCAATTTATATTGCCTGTGACATCCAAGAGACTTAAACTGAAAAATCAATTTAAAACCAGGTCTTAGATTGGAACAAAGCAAAAACAAAAATAAAGCATCTTTGTAGGGCTATACTCTCAGCCAAGGCCACAAAGATATCACCTTTGCCAAAGTGCCACCAATACCACCTCACAGTGAAAAAAAAAAAAGGTGCAATGAAGAAATTGACCATGAGAGACAGCAGAATTAACAAAACAAAGAGCTCAAAATTTCCAGTGGTAAAATAATTAGAGAAAGTTTGTAAAATAGTTGTGTTCAAATTGATTCAAATGGAAAAAAATAGAGTTAAGAAAAAACCTGAAATTATTGAAATAAGGAGCAAATATATTAAAAACTTTAGGTCCTTATAAAAGAGTTTAAGGGATATGAAGCTGGAGAGATGACTCACTGGTTAAGAGCATAGGCTGCTTCTCAAGGGGGCCTTGTTTAATTTCCAGAACCTTCCCAGTGCCTTACGACTGTCTGTTACTCCAATTCCAGGAGATCTGATGCTCTCCTGTGGCTTCCACAGGTACCAAGTATATACATGATGCACAGACATATGGGCAGACAAAACCCAATGCATATAATTATTTTTAAGTAAGAATACAAAAGTATCAAAGATAATTTATGTAAGTTAAATATATCTCTTATAATATGGTGAATAACTTACCAAGCAGCAAAAGGCTAGAAAATAAAAATAACAAATCAATCAATGCAAAGAAAATTGAAAATTAGGAACAGCAATAAATCTAAAAATGAAGGATGGTCAGAGTAATTTGGAGGTCAATGACTGAAATGAATTCAAGTGTATCAATAGCAAACAGAGTTGTAAGCAGACTAACCTTGAGAGCAAACAGGGAAAGAACTTCAAACTTTATTTTTACAACTTTCCATTGAAGTAAAAGAGACACAAAGAAAAATGCAGCTAAATGTATTGTGTGGTGAATATTCACACAGCACACTCAAGTGTATAACCAGAATTCAGATATAAAATGCAGCCATACCAGCCCCAGAAACTAACCACATGTCCCTTTCTGTCACCTTTCTGCTCTCTCCTGAAAAAGTGGCTGCTCTGAGTTCAACAGCACATCTTGGTTTTGGTTTTTAATCCAAATTTGGCTAAAGATGGAAATACAAAAGGCAAAATTCACAAAAATTTCAGGAAATACATTTTTATATCAGTCTATGAAAGTCATGAAATATAAGAACACATCCAAAGAAAATACTGATGAATTTTACTACATCAAGATAATAATTTTTTGTTTACTGAGAGATATCACAAAAGCAATAGAAAGCCTAGTGAACACTGAGAGAGAGAGAAACACAAAAACAAAACAAAAATCTGCAGCCAGAGAAATAATTTCCCAAGTATCAGTTCCCTAGAATATACAAGGAGTTCCTCTAGATCTATGAGAAACACACTACCAATTAGTTTTTGAAATGAACAAAATAGATCAGCATATGCTTCACTGGAAAGTGGGTCTTTATGGCAGTCTATGTATCACAAAATGTTTGACATGATGATTACCCAGGCAACTAAAAAATAAAACTGTAACTAGCAGACTGATTAAAAACTAAAATAAGATAGTACACTTAGAGGTCAAAACAGGAGCAGACTCTGGTTACAGCCTCAGAGCTGGACGCTGTATTCTTGATCAAGTTGATAGTCTTCATGCTTTGGTTCCATTATCTATGAAATTAAACCAATAATTCTTCCTGCCCACTTTAGTCCATTTTCTGTTGCAAATACCAAGAAAAGATTATATGTGCTAATGGTTCTCTCCCAGTATTGAGGGCTATGTCTGGGGATGGACTTTTGGTGATGGAGTTCTGATCTAGGGCACAGCTTCACATCTAAGAGATGGGAACACAAGAGGAACCTAGACAGATGTATTGTCAAGATGACCCCTTAATCATCTGTCTGGACCAATCCATTTATAAAGGCAGAGCCTTGATCACTTCTTAATATCTCATACTAGGGAAATTTTAACATGTGTTTTGAAGGAGACAAGCCATATTCTGATGATAGCACCAGCCCATGGTGTTACTGTGATGGACAAATTAATTATTATGTGGAAAAGTGTTAGAAAAGGGCCTGCCAGGGTAGAATTTTTTTTTTTTTTTTGGTTAATTGTGTGCCTTAGATCAGATTGTTAGGTCACCAGGCACTGAATTAATTAAATGACATTTTTTTTTTCTCAAATGCCTATTATCTAGAAAACTCAAACCCAAATACTGTTATGCTTATGTAACAAGATTTCTTCTCTGGTTTTCAGAGAACTACAGTCTGGCTATATTCTCTGATGGCAGACACAGAACGAGAGAAGGCTGCCATATCTGTTTTTATAAGGGCATTAAGCCCAGGGTCATATATCTACATACGTTTCCATACTTTACCCATTGCATTGGGAATCAGCACTGCAACATATGAATTTGAATGAGACACTATCATTCAGTCCATGACTACATTAATAATTGTGACTGTAGAAGGACCTTGGACCTCCTGTGTTTTCTTTCTATATTGCTTTCCTAATGATCTTCTTTAGAATATTGGATTATTATATACTTCCAGCCCAGACTCCCAAACTATAGGCTCACATACTTACATTTCTTTGCAACATAGGCATGTACATTTCTAACATTCTCCTAAATTTTAACATGCCTAAGCCTTACCTCCTCATCCAGTGCCAACACATGTATCTCTTCCTCATTGTGAGCAATCTATCCTCCTCTTTGTTCAGGCCAAACCTTCGCTGGCAATTTTGATTTCTTTATTTCTCTTATACCCTATAGCCTCTCTTCACAATCCTATCACCACCACTCTGACTCAGGATGCTGACATCCTCCTCCAAGAAGGCTATTACATTAGCCATCACAACTGGCTTTTCTACCTCCACCCTGGCTCCCTGCAGGCTATTCTCAACATAGTAGCTTAATGACTATGCTTCAACATAAGGAGGAGCTGCTGTTCAATTCCTCTAAACGCTGCAGGACCTTCCCATTTTCCTCAGTAAAAGCCTAAATTCCTATGAGACCCTGCAGGTCCCTATGTACTGTATCTACATTCTAACTGCCTCTGTTTCCACTCCATCTGCTTTGTCCTTGAGGACTTCATATTGCTGCTCACTGTATCTGGAGTGTTCTAGATGCTGGTGTGGCAATATATTTTATATTTAATAAAATTAGTCTGGAAAATCAGAGAACAGATCCACCCACAGTCAAGCCATGAGGGTCAGAGAGTGGTGACTCATACCTTTAATCCCATCACTCAGGAGATAGAGATCTTTCTGTATTTCTGTGAGTTCAAGGCCTAACAACCAAACAGTAGTAGCTCACACCTTTAATCCTAACTCTAGAATTATGATGCAGAGTTGAGCCAGGAAGTTAAACAACTGGGTGGGAAAGATATTTAAAGCAGAAGGCAAAGATTGAGGCATTCTGTAGACGTGATCAGCCAGGCTGAGGACTCTTGAAGATAGCATTTACCCTCATCAGCCTGAGAATTTGGACGGGTGAGAATTGACTGTGGTCTGTTTTCTATCTCTGATATTCCAGGTGGATTTCATTAAATATAAAATATATCACCACATGCTGGCTTACTCCTCACTGTTTTTCAGACTTTAACCTAAATGATTTTTTTCATTGACATTTTCTTTGAACACTGTCTAAAACCTCAACCCTCGTTGACATATTTTATATCTCCCCTGGTGCTTAGAAGGAGAATGGCCCCCATTGGTTCATATGTTCAATATTAGTTAATAAGAGAACTGAATTCAGGTTATGATCACTTGAGTCGTGAAAGAGAATATAAACTAATTGTTTTTCTATTCTTCAATAGATTTTAATTTTTTTAGTGGGGGCTAAATACACAAAATAGATTTAATAGTAAAAGTATAAAATCCAGTGTGAAACTCCACAGTTTCACAATGGCTATTCTGACTCTACAGAAGCATACTGAGATTCATAGACTTTGGGTCTAGTAAATTTGGCTATTTTTTAAAAGCTCTTTAAAATAAAGTTCTAATGAAAAAGAAATGCTGGTAGATTTTTAAGAACAAAGTGTTGAGCAATATATGCAATATAGTTTTATTCCCATAATTTTTTTAAAACATGACAATAAAATTAATGTTTAATATATACAACAAAATACAAAGGAAGACCGGGCAACAGAATGTTCTGCCTTAAGACAATGACTAAGAGGGTAAGAAATGACAAGATTGTGGATTGATTTGAAAGGCAAGATTGTGAGGTTTTTTGTTGCTGTTGTTCTGTTTGTTTGTTTGTTTATGGACACAGTTAATGTTTATTATCTGTCACGATGACAAAAATACCACCATAGACTCCTGAGTTTACCTTCTCATTACCCTATTGCTCTGGTCTTTTCTTCTGCCAGAATCTCTACCTTTTTCAAAATGGAATTTCTTGTCTTTCATCCTGCCTCATGAGAAGAAGGGTCACTGGAAATTACTTGTTTCCTTGAAACATTTCTCAACAGTATAAATCTCACTAATCAGATCCTCCATTCAGAGGACATGATAGTTACCACAAGACTGACCAATCAGAGTGATTTGCCAAAGCAATTCACTTCTTATTGATTTTGCCATACCTTCTCTTGTAGATTAGTTCATTTGTAGCACACAATTCCACAGACCTCAGTGTGTTCTAAAACCTTGTAAAACTTGTCGGAGGTTCAATCCATTGAAGATCTGGCAAAGACATTGAAGCTACACCTTATGGCATTCGGGCTTGCACCACATTATCTCTAATTCTGAAGGCCAATTTCTCGAGTACATAGATATTGTCAGCTTTTCTAGCCATTCTAGCCATTCGTGTATCAGTTCTGGACATTATGCTATATTCTTGTGATAATACTCAGTTTGTTCAGTGATTAATTTCCCCTTGCCTTTTGAAGCATCTTTGTAGCATTTTTTTAAAAATCAGACTTCTTTTCCTCAACTCTTTTATATATGTGGTGTGTGTGTGTGTGTGTGTGTGTGTACATATATATATTTATTACTTTAAGGGTTTATGTACAACAGAACTCTTTATTTCTCTTCCCTCCAGAAGCTCTTTGGTTCTGGGTAGAAAAGACCTCATTGCTTTCTTCAACTATATGAGACATATATAGATATTTACAGTATTATTTAGTCTTGATTCATGTCTGTGATTGTACCATGTTGGCTATTCAACAGATAAGAACAAATATCTTACAAATATTAAAGTTAATAAAAGAAAATGATTAAAGAAACCAACTGGCTGGTAAGAATTAGAGATAGCCTAAGCTCATAACTAATTAAGAATTGCAAGTAAAACAATAATAGTGTCTCTAAGATTGAAAAAATACAAAAGTTTATCATATTGTGTATTAATAATTTCAAGGAAACAACTGGTACACGTGGATAGGGGAGTGATGCTTATCTTAGAGGAGAGTTTTTAGGTATCAGTTGAAACTAATATGTAAAAATTTCTTTAGTATATTTTTAAGATAATCACATTTTGAAAGCATAAAAAAGTACTATTTTATTGAATATATCTTTTTAGATGAAAATATCTTATGTGGTTGGAAATGCATCAAAATGGGTACAATGAAGGCTCTATAAATATGAACAAAAATTACTTTTGAAGGTTATGTTTATATATTGCTTATATAATTGTAAGTAAATTTGTAAAAGAAATAAAATAAAAGCTGCATACCAAAAGTGCTAAATTTAGCTAATTAAATGTAGCATTTAATTGAAATTAAGCATTTATATCATTTAGTGTTTATATTAGAAACCATGAAAGATCTAACTTTAATGAGGTAAGGTACTAATGTGAGAGGTTAGAAAAAGGCACTCTGCACAAATCTAAAGAATGCAGAATTCAGCATAAAAGGGAAAATAAAAGCAGGAATAAAAGAAATAGAAGATAAAACTATAATAGAGAAAGCAACAAGGTCAAAGTTGGTCATTTGACAAAACCAATGAAACAAACCATTCTAGTGAGTCAAAAGGTAAACATATCTATAACATAAAATGCTTCCTCAGCAGAAGCACTTTGGAGTTTAAAAACATAAGCATATGTCATGAAACATTTATGCAAATGAATCTGAAAGTTTAGATGAAAAAGATAATTTTCTAGAAGCATAGGCTTTAGCAAACTATCTAAGAAGAAGAAAGAAAGGAAATTGAGTCAGTAACTAAAACATCCATTCACCAAAAGCACAAGGCTAGTGTTTTTTAGGAGAGTTCAATTTAGCTTTCAATTTTATAAAAATCTTTCAAGAGAAAAGATAGAGCAGAAATGCACTCATGATCATCATCGCCAAGGTAACATAATCTACCTGAGGTCAAAACCAGTCAACATCAGTGTCATGGGGTTTTTTGTTTGTTTGTTTTGTTTGGGGGAGTTTTGTGATGCTGTTATAAAATAGTTCAATTTATTCTGTCTCACAGTTCAGGGATTCCATACATCATGGCAGTAAAATCATGACAGCAGGGTGAAGTTTAAAGCACTGGTTACATGTCATCCACAGTCAGGAAGCAAAGAAGGACAAATGCATACTGTTGCTCACCTTTGGTTCTCCATGTGTGTAGCTCAGAATCCCAGCCAGGGAAAAGTGGTAGGTTTTCCCACCTCAATAAAAATAATTAAGATAATTCCCAACCAGCATAGACAGAGTCCTGTCTCCTGTAGCTGAAAGTTTCTCAGTCCTGTAGTAGCTAATAAAATAATCATTCAGAGACCTTTATTAATTATAAACTGTTTGACCTTTGGCTCAGGCTCATTACCAATTAGCTTTTACAACTTAACACATTTCTATTAATCTGTGTCTTGCCACTTGGCTTCATGGCATTACCTGTTCCATTACATCTTGCCTCCATGGAGGCAGTTCACAACGTCTACTCTGACCCTGCCTTTCTCTTCCCAATAAGTCTTTTGGATTTGCTGCCTGACTATGTATTGCCCTGCCATAGGCTATAGTAGATTCTTTGTTAACCAATGGTAGCAACATATATTCACAGTCTACAGAAAGACCAACCCAAATTCCCCTTTTCTATCTAATCAAAAAGGAGTATTTTTATTTTAATATAATAAAATTACATATAATAGAACAGTTATCAATCAAGAATTATAGTTATAATATTTAGTCTATTTGTATTTGGCATAATTAAAGAAAATATCCTTTCTTTGTGAGTTTAAAGTTTTATATATTATTTATCCTGTATCATAACTAAAAAAGCTATAATTATAAATATCTAGTCTTCAGCTCCATCAAAGATCCCAGAAGGATATAATATTACCTGAATAAACAGGCAATGCATTATAAGCAACTTCCAAAATTCTAGAAATTACAGAGACATCTGGCTGCCTGGACAGTCACCCAACATTGAAGCATCCACCTCAAACCTACAGGACATCCCACAGCAATCCCCCAGGTAATTCTAAAGTTCATTATGTTGACAACTGAGTTTAATCACAGTTGGTAATGAAAATGAAGCATGTATGTCAATCTCACGGACGTACATATGAAGGTTTTGTAAAAAATAATATCAAGCTATACTCATCAATGTTTAAAAGAACTAACCAATTTAGCTCCATCCAGGAATGGACTGGGACTCTCACTCTCTGTACTCTCTCTACTTCTTCACCGCAGCTCTCTGAGCCCTGGGGGAAAGGATTTGATGGAGATATCCCATTTAAGGCTAAGGGTTTCAAGATCTCTCATTCTCTGCATATTATCTGCCTGTAATTCTCTGTGTCTATTCCTATCTGCTGCCGGAGGAGCCTTCTATGATGGTAGCTGAGCAAGACACTGATCTATGTGTATAGCAGCATGTTGTTAGGAGTCATTTCATTGCTATGTTCCTTTAACAGAACAGTAGAATTTGGCTTTGTTTTCCCCTTAGGTCCTTGGCCTGTTTAGTCTCAGGTTCTTGACATTGGATGGGAAAGTTTCAACACATGTTGGTTACATGGTTTCTTGAAAAAATCAGAATCAAAACTATTTTTTTTATCTGATAAAGAATATTCAATTAAAAACTGTAGGAATCATACATGATATTAAAGCTTTGACATTATAATTTCTTTTATATAGCCTAGCACATTGGTTGTCAACTTTCCTAATGCTGCGACCCTTTAATACAGTTCCTCATGATGTGGTAATTCCCCCAACCATAAAAATCATTTTCATTGCTACTTAAAAACTGTAATTTTGCTACTATTATATATTGTAATGTAATGTAAGTCTCTGTGTGTGCCAGTGGTCTTAAGTGACCACTGTGAAAGAGTCATTTGATTCCCTCAGGCGTCATGACCCAGCAGTAGAGAACAATTAGACTAAGGTTTGCCCCCTTTTATGCATGATTGTTTCGCTTTCTGTACTTCTTGTTTTAAGCTATGAACATCCTGGGTGTTGATCTGTGTAATTGTCACATAATTTCCTTGCAAGTTCTGAGACAAATTCTTACTCAGTTCAGGCTTTATGTCCTGTACATTTTTATTGCTGTGTTCCTAAATGTTCATAAGGAAAGATTATAAAAGGCTACTCAATCAGGAGGTAAAATATACTAAGGTTCACCAGTTGCCCTCTCCAAGATTCTGAAGAGGCACCAAGTGTCTATATAGGCCTATCCTCATATACATTTTCAGACAATATTCAGTTCCAGAAAACAAGGCTTCACTAGCCAAATTACTGAGCTTCCCAGAGACCACAAATACTATTAACTATTTCCAAAGATTAACAATATGAAAAAACAGATAAATCAAGAATTAAAAATAGACATAATTAACACTTTAAAGAACTAAAGTAATAGGAGTGATATGACACAGGTATAAAAAGATGTAAGAAAAAAACAAATGGAAATATTAAACTCTTTTCTTAAGTTCACAAATAGACAATTGACTATTAATTTTCCACCAACACAAAGTTTAAAGCAGTCAATTAATGAAAAAGTCAGTTAAACCAAGGAATTATTAAAACATACAAACACACACAAATCTCAGACATTTGTTTCTCATTTACAATATACAAAAGTGTATTTTTTGATCACTTGTTAGCTTTCCATTACTATGACAAAACTCTCAAGTTAATCAACTCCTAAACTATAAAAAGAAATAGCTTATTCTGGCTCACATTTTTAACCTTGGCCACTGGCTCTATAATTTCAGCCTGTGGCAGCAAGAGAGCACCATAGGGGCATATTGCAAATGAGGGCATAGCCCCTGAAGGGCATGAGAAGCAGAGAGGAGCAGACAGCCAGTCCCAACATCCTCTTTCAGGTCATCTCCTCAGTGACTTCATTTATTTCATTCGCCCCATCTCCCAAAGGTTCCATCACCTCCCAGTGCTGAGGACCACACCTCCAAAACATGAACCTCGGGGAGCATTTCAGATATGAGCAAAGCAAAAGACAATATTTATTTTAAGCATCTGTGTTTTGAATATTAGATTTTAAAATTGTCTTTATTATACAGAGCACCCCCAAAATATATCAACAAAAATATCTAGCTTCATTTCTCTCACTTTAGAGTTGAGCCAAAAGCTAGACATGGGCAAAGTAATATAAATTAAGAATGCTCCTATATTTAATTATGCAACATTTTACAGTTGTCTTGCCTACTGCTAATTTAGCAGCATTTGCTAAATAGCTTGTGTCAAGTCTTCAGACATGTTTAATTTAGTTCTGTAGAAAGCATCAGCTCTCTTACATACTCTTTTTAATAAATTGATATAGCTAAATACACAATAGCATGTAAAATTTAAAGCAGAGGTAACCAGAGCTGAGTGGTTTAGTAGTAAACAGCTTGCTTTGCCATCCTTAAGACCTGTATTTGAACCCCAAAACTCACATTAAAAAAATCAGTGTTATAGAACATGCATGTAATGTTGGAGTGCAAGGGTGAAGACAGGGAGACAGAGACAGCCCAACATGGGGCTTGCAGGCTCACCAGCTTAGCTGAATCAGTGAGCTGTAGGCCAGTGAGATATGATCTTCCAAAAAAGTGGTGGACGACTCTTGAGGGATGACATGTGAGGTTGTTCTCCAGTCTCTACTTGTATGTGGATATGCATAGAACTGCACACACACAAACATGCATAGACACAAATAGAAGCAAATGAGCAAGGCATAAACAGATTCTACAACAGACTCTTGTTAAGCCCAGCATTTGTGTGGGGAGAAGGAAAGTTATCCGCACACCTGGGGAAGAAGCTACTGGCCATCAGTGATTGATAAGTGTGATCCAGGAACCAGCATGTTCCACAGAAGCAGTGGAAGGTTTATTTCAGCAGTGGAGTCTTTCCCTGCACACAAGCAAGTGATTTGGTTAGCATTCAGAGTAGATTTTGATAAATCCACACATATCCAAGAGAAATTTCTGAGAGACCTTTGTGAGTTCATTCTGTTGTGCCTAAATACAAAAATAAAATTGTCTATTAAGTTAGCAAATCAAGTCTAAAATGAAGCTCCCCTTCAGGCCTGATTTATCCATGCAAAGTTTTCATGCAAAAGTAGAAAGACTTTCCCTAGAAACAAAGAGAAAGACCTTCTTTTATTATAATAATTCATATTTTTGACATTTTCTCTACATGTACAAGGCCACAGTATCTTCATTTCTAAGAGGCTTTCTAAAGGAGAACTTTATAAATCTCACTGAAAAAGAAATTCCAATCAAGTTAATAGACAAAATAAGAATTTTCTGGAGTCCAACATCAGCTCTGATAATCTGCATTCACCGTGTTTTTACTGTGTGCACCAAAGGAATGAGTCAAGCAAACCTAATTTCCATCAGCTATTGATTTATTAGTAGTCATGCCTTCATAAAAATCATTTGATAGTGGTTTTCAAGTTGAATGGTATTATCCAACTGTCATATTTTTTATCTTTCACTTCCATTGATTTCTCTGATTTATAAAGGCTCTTTCACAGTTTCTACTTTCTCACCAGGCCCAGCCAAATCAATGCTCTGCTCTGGGCTCCTGGCTTTCTATTGAATGCCTTTCTGTGGTCCATTCTGCCAGAGTTAAAAAAAAAAAATTGAGCTCAGAATCTTTTGAATAATAATAACTTTTTAACCCTTTACTTGTAGCTTTTTATGTTCTTCCAGCCAAATCAATTAGCTCCCTAAGCACTTAGAGAGCAAATATAAAGAATGTGAATATCATTGTTCACATTCAGTGTAATGTTGAGTTTTATATATTCATTAAATTTAAGATCATGTTGGAAGACCCAAGGAAAATATCAAAGCCTCCTACAATTATAAAATATCTCCCTCCATGTTTTTGTGACAGCTTGACCCTAAAGCAAAATTTTGACAGGAAATCTGCTCATATTAATAGTAAATCAGTTTAACTAGGATTCAAAATTTTTTCCCTCAGAAATAAAGATTAGTGGGAGGGTGATAAAGTAAGGTTTTCTGTAAAGTCCTGGTGCCTGGTACACTGTTTATGAGTATGTAAAATTACCTTCTTTACCACATTTGCCCATAGAAATTTGAATATGATAAATGGATTAGCTTAAATGATAGTGTTTATTAAGAATTAAAGCACACACACACACACACACACAAAGAGAGTTTTATTCTTGAGATATTCAAGCTGATGGCAGTTTCAGACCGTGACTTTCACATTTCACTGCATTGGGAGAACAAATGAAGAGCAGTTTGGTTTCCTGTTTCCTAGTGAACTGGTCGATCGAAAGCATTTCATTGTGAAAATAGCCAGTTGAGAAACAGTATCTAAATCCTATAAATGTAGATGTTTTAGTTTAAGATATTTTCATCAAGGAAAAAAGATTGTGTAGATGTGGTGATGTGTTACATATTTAATAAAACCTGAAATATTAAGAGATTAACACACAGTCAAAACCTAGACAGAGAGCTCAGGAAATTCTTCAGCTTTAGACATAACTCAGGAAGTTCTTCAGCTTTGAGTATAAGGCCAAACAGCTGGTCTTCAGTGGCACACACCTTTAATTCCAGCACAGGGAAAGCCTAGGAGTGGTGATCTATGCCCTTAATTCTATAACTCCAGAGACAGAACTTTGTTTCTGTGAGTTCAAAGCTAGCTAAGAATAGAGTAGTTCCTACCTTTAATCCTAACCTGGATGAGATACAGCTGGTGAGAAGGGTATTGAAGGCCTTGTAGAAAACCAGCAGAGACAGAAGTAACCAGAAGTGAGGCTGAGGAAGTTGGAAGATAGATGGGTGAGAATTGACTGTGATGTTTCCTCTCTCTGATATTTCAGCCTTTCCCCAATATTTTGGTCTGAGTCTCTTTCCTTACAGTCCGAATTTGTGCAACATGTAGAGACCAAGCACAGCACATGAAGTCTGAGGTAAATGTTTCTTGCCTCAAGAACAAATGGTTCCCTAGGTGAGCAGAGATCAGCCATGTCTTAGGTGACTGTCATTCAGATGGCTGACAAGGGTGTGGGTGATGATACGCAATAGAAATCCATTCTTCTATATTGTTATGGACTGCATGTTTGTGCACCACCCTCCTTATTCATGTGTTGAAGTTAGAATCCCCGCATTAATTGATATTTGGAGATGGAAACAATCATAGGAGGGGACTCATGGCTCCAAGTTCATGATGGAAAGACATGAGAGAATTTAGAGAATTTTCTTCCACTGTCACTCTGAGGATATATCCAGTCATCACGAACCAGAACAGGTAGTCCCATCAGACTCTGATCTACATACACTTTGACCTTGAACTTCTCAGTTTTCAAACTTGACAGAAATGTCCTAAAGCATTTGTTGTTGAAGCCACACACATACAATGTGTAGTACATTTGGCATAGCAACCTAGCCTGACCAAGACATGGCTATCATCATGCCCCTCCCCAATTCAAAACTTTACCATAGGCTAATGAGAAAGATTAAAAGATACAGAAGCAATATACTACAGCTAGAGAAAACTTATGGAAACTACAGGCTTTTGGTAATGATGATGTGTCAAGGTAGATTTCTCAGAACAAATACTGCTGCCCTGATGGGGAATATTGATGGAGAAGTTGTCTATAACAGGAGCATAGGGGATAGTGATCTCAATTTTACCACAAACCTAAAATTTCTCTGAAAATAGCCCTATAGCTATTTACATATACACAAGATGCATAAGACTAGAAATAACTAAATGAGGAAAAAAGATTTTTAAAAAGGATTTTAAAAAATTAGTAATGTGTGAAATTTTTGTACTAGTGCCTAATATTAATATCACTGTGTCTCTGTACTTATTAATTGACTTTTTAAAAAGCACAATCTAATTTTTGCAATATATATAAAATATTGCCTCAACTCAGTAATCTTCTTTACCTAGTGTTTATTGGTGAAACCACAGAAAAGCTAATTATGTTATTCTACAACTTTATTGTTCCCAGAGCTAGTGCTGGCAAGTTTTCTTCAGGATGGTTTCTCTAGAAGATTTACCTGAGTAAATCCTTGTCACCACAGCCCCCAACACACACACACACACACACACACACACACACACACACACACAAGGTGGGAAGGAGAACACCTCAACAACATTCTAGACTCTAGGCCCTGCATACCAACTACCACCCTCAGCAAAATATTTATTTTCCAGACTAAGAAGACTGCTGAATAAAAGGGGCAATTGCTTGTCATAGATTTGGCTCTTGCTTTTATGTATTCTGAGCAAAGTCTTCTCTGCTGCCAGAGCCAAATGGCACAAAACACAATGATGCTCCAGATGATTCATTTTCTATGAGCCAAGGGAATGTAAGTAAGAGAAGTATTCAACATGATTAAGTAATAAATTTTATCTGAACACAAGGAAGGGGTTTTCAGGAGTTATATAGCCTCAAGATGACATTTGCTTCCTTGGGTAACACGTAGTTTGAATAAGAATGGCCCCATATTCTCATGTATTTGATGCTTGGTCCTCAGTTGATGGAACTGTTTTGGGAAGGATTATTGGAAGAAGTATGTCATTAAGGGTGGGCTTTGAGGTTCCAAAGGCTTACAACAATCCCCTTTCTCCCTCCCTCTACCTTGTGGTTAACGTAAGACAACTTCTTAGCTACATAAAGTTCACTACTCCAGGACCACACCTTTTTGCCTGCTTCCATGATCCTCACCATGATGGTCATAGACTCTAATCTTCTGAGACAGTAATCTCCAATAAACTCTTCCTTCTATAAGTTTCCTTGGTCATGGTATCTCATTACAGCAATAAAAAAAGTCACTGAGACCAGTAGTTATAAGGTTTCTGCCTCTGGCCATAGTCTATTACAAACAGACCAAGCAGTGTTCTCAGAAGAGTGCTGGAGAAATTAAGAATTGGCTGGATGTCTGGACTCTACACACACTAACTCAGTCTTGAAATCTTGTAATCCTAAGGCATATGTTTGTATGTTCTTACATCATAAAATAGACTTAGGACTAACCTTATATTGGGACCAATATTTCTCATTCATACATGTTGTGAAACCAAAGACTTAAGAAGTCCTCTTGAGACCCCTGAACTTTGGCAGAACAAGCCAAGGTGGTCCTTCCGTTTCCTTCTTTGCAGAGAAAACTGTCAGACATTATGCAGGACACAGGGAGAAGTGACTGATGAACTATGCCAGAAGGGATGGAGCAGTCCTTCAAATTTCCTGTTTCCCTGAAAGGTTTGCCAGAGACTCTAGGCCTGTAGGCTGAAGATCATGCCCCACTGATACAAAGGAACTTTGGGTGACTGTCCAGGCAGACAGGTGTCATCTCTGTCATTTCTAGATTTTAGAAGTTGCTCGTACTTACTGTTTACTTGGGTAGTAGTATATCCTTCTGTGGTCTTTGGTGTAGTTAAGATTAGAAAGTTATAGGTATAGTTTTCCTTAGTTATTTTAAAAGGTATATTAAATATAAAACTCGAGACTCACAAGGATAAAATAGATGATAGAATGTTTTCTTCATTTTTGTTAAATACAAATGGACTAGATATTGTAACTGTAATTCTTGCTTGATAACTGTCTTGAATATGCAATTTTGCTATATAAAATTGAAAACTTCCTTTCTGATTAGACAGAAAAAAAAGAAATGCTAGAAATTTTACTTCATATGTTAAAAAACTAAGACTTTATTATAATAAAAATGTTTGTCCCTGTATATAAATATTTAATAAATCTAATTTTATCAATTATAAGTCAAAAAAAAAGAAGTCCTCTTGATGGTATCATAACATAAGTGTGATGCTACAGAACCTACTTTTCAGTGGAAAAAGAAAGAAAAAGTTGTAAGTATAAAAACTTAAAGAAATGAGAATATTGCCAATGTTTACTGGCTAAATCAATTTGGCAAATGAAAGAAAACAGCCTTCCCTTTAAGTTATAACCTTGAAATTTTCAAGAAAACCTAATGACAGTAGTTGTTCACTATTTATTCCATTTACTAAAGCCCTATTCCTTGAAGCTGTAACTACATTTATTTCCTATATTAGCTTTACAGGCTTAATGATGCTTATTCATCTTCCTAAAATGTGTTTTGTTGTCTTTTTATAGGCTGTGCTTTTGAAGGAATCATGGATTTTTAAAAATAAAATTAAGTTTAGAAAAGACAATGAAATGTGTAGGGTGATAAGGGGCTGAGTAGCAAGCCCAAGACATGACAAGCAAAGAAACATTATGATAAGTGCTTATGCAGTCTACTACAAAAAGTAGACCATGTTGATGACTTTCCCTCCAAGACAGGGGATCAGAGACAGAACAGCAACTGTGTATATGCATCTTATTTGAGGCATGTAAATAATCTATATATACCATCTCTCTATAATGCCATGTAGTCTACATATTACTATAGGGCCCAGCTTCTTAAACTGTGGGGCAAGACTCCTCATGGAGGATCATAGATGAGTGTGAGAGTCATAAATAAATTTAGCATTAACATAAAGTTTCTGATCATTTTACAACCAAAATTTATTCAAAGTGAAATGCCTAATGAACCCAGGTG
Source organism: Sigmodon hispidus (assembly GCA_004025045.1). NCBI lineage: Eukaryota > Metazoa > Chordata > Mammalia > Rodentia > Cricetidae > Sigmodon > Sigmodon hispidus. The sequence continues at coordinate 91,940 of PVIH01000111.1, read as the reverse complement.
TTTCTAGAAGCATCCATCCTGGTAGCATCATACAACTTCACTGCAGCCTTGCTTCTAAACACATGACACACAATTTGTACTAAGAATGCCTTAAGTCACATAATACAACCAATTCTGCCTGAAGGCCTTCTGTTCAGATTAAAGACTATTATCTGTTATGAACTGCTCCTGTAGAAATATAGTGATTTTATTCCAGAAAATAAAGATGTAGTATTTTCCTATGAGCAGTCTCTATGTATGTCAAATTACTATCTCTTTGGCTGTATTATGTTAAAGTATTGATTTTAAAATTGCCATTTGAGTTGCTGACTCAAGTTCCTTAAAAACTCATTCAATGAATTTTGGCTTAGAATTAGGAGAAGATTTCCAGCGATTTCTGAAATGACTCTAAATATATCTGCATTTTGGACTGTACATATGTAGAATGTAAAATCCTCAGCCTTGATGATTATTAAAATCAAATTATTGACCAATTCTGAAAGTTCTGAATGTGAGCTACATCCTGTAGAATCAAATATTCAGCCAAAACTTACCTTTACATAAGAATAAGCAAGCACACCCATTTATGCAAAATTGCTTTGATCTTTATAAATGTTCAGATAAAATACACATCAAATAGCTTTAAAATTCATTCCCTTATGATTTACTATCATTGTTTGTTGTATATATCTTTGCATTTTATATACCTATATGTTCAAAGTACTGTGACAATTTTTGGATAGGAAGTAATTGCAAGTGGGAAAGCGTAAGAAGTCCCCATCCACAGCACAGTGGAGGTCTGACTGTCTCTGAGGGAGAAATGATGAGTCAGAAAGGACTCATTCACAGGGAAATTAGTCTTTAGCAAGAAATAAGTTTTCTTTTGCTTGATGTTTTGAGTCTTTAAAGGGTTAGGCTTTATGAATAAATGGATGTTACAGACATTTGGGAGAAAATAAGTATCTGCTTCCTTAAATCATCCTTTCTTAATTTGTCTCCATTAATTGACAAAATAAATTAATTGATTAAAAAGTAAATGTTGGCTAAATTTACTTCTTTATATTAAAAAATAATGTAAAAACTATCTGGCCAGAGGTTCATGTAGCTTCCCTTTCAACCCCAGAGCTGTTCGGACTAACAAACAAAATGTGAGTATAAAAATATTCTTTTCAAACTCTGAAGTTCTGCAGGTGCTCACTACTGAGTCCTTGAAAAGCATCATACCAGAATGTGTGCTTTCTCAGGGTAGCCACACATCTTTGTAGAAATAATCCAGGCTTTGGGCCAAACTTAGGATAGCTTCATTTTTCTTAGTCCTATGTTTCACTTGAACAAGTGCCTACATGCCTTGGGTGCAGTCTCTCCAGGTGTAATCTGAATACTGTTGTTATTAGAAGGGCCTCCAAGGAGTGCATTTTACCAGTAGATAACTAAGAATTTCCATCTTTGTGAGAAAGATCTTGCTCGGTGGTAAGATAGCTCTCATATGATCCCAGAGATAAAGACCTTCATGATATCTCATCTCTTATGCTATGACCACAAGGATGACTGGGGTCACTTTGACAAAACGTCACAGTATGTAAAACTAAGCAATTTAAAACACTCTTGAAGAAAATGTTATATTTACAATACTTTATTGTAATGACCATAAATTCCATGATATAGGGATTTTTTTAAAAGTCACTTATGCCTTAGTTTGTGCAAAATAGAATACACTTGTTCAACAGTGTTTACTAGTGAAATCTAAAATGTTTTCAGAGAAAGCTTCAATGGGGCCATAATGCAGTCATAAAGTGCTTGTCCTGTGTCCTTGTCACCAGCCCTGAACCCATGAAACAAAGCTTTGCACAAGGAGGTGGAGACTGAGTTAGCCTTGCTCCATGGCCATACAACCTAACCTAATTGCCTGGAGTCTCAGTGAAAGAATCTGCTCCAAAAACAAGGTAGTTAGTGTCTAAGGACCATCATCCAAAGTTGATTCACATAGCCGTACACATATACCTAGATACACCCAGAAAACAAGAAAGTCTCAAAGAAAGAGATCTCAGTGAGAAAATTTCTAAATAAGTTTTTTAAATGCATTAATTCTGGAATAAAATTAAGGTAACGTTTTAAATCTTCATTTTATTTTTGTTGCAATTCATTCCTCAGCTTATGTCATGCCCTGGCATGTGGCAGAGTTTTGTTTGTTTGTTTGGATGATTGGTCTTGGTTTTGTTTTTGTCAATTTGATACACACTAGAGATACCTAGGAAGAAGGAACCTCAACTGAGGAATTGTCTCCACCAGACTGGCCCATGAGGACTTTTTCTTGATTAATGATTGGTGTGGGAGGCCCCTGCCCACTGTAGATGGTGCCACTCTGGGCAGCTGGGCCTGGGTCATATAAAATATGTGAGCTGAGTACGCCATGGAAAGCAAACCAGTAAGCAGTTTTTCTCAACAGGTAGCTTCTGCCCTTGCTTGAGCTCCATCCTCCTCAGGGATGGACTGGGGTGGGGATGAAGAAGCTGAAACCCTTTCTTCCCCTAGCTGGTCTCCATTAATGTTACACACAGTGACAGAAAGCAAGCCGACACATCTAGGCAGGAGGAGTTGCATTGTCTTTCCTTAGCTAAGTACATGAAAATCACTAGATGTGTTAAACTGCCCTAAACCTAAGTGATAATGAAGAATTCATGTGAATTTAAATTAACATTTAATATTTATTAATTTAAATTAATATTTAAATTTTTGTTGATTTAAAATAATATTCATGAACTAGGTTATACTGAACTATGTAAAATTTCTCCACATGAATCATGATAGTGTGATCAAATTTCAGCCTTTGGAAGAAATAGGAAACAAATGTGTATGAGAGTTAGCGATTAGCATGTTTCATAAAACAGGTGACTTCATAAGTTCTTAGTAACTCATGCGGATCTAAGTAGTGTCTAGTGAGTGTTTGCAGAACATGGTTTGCTGGGAAAAGTTGTTGCTTTATGGACATGTGAATGGCTACCACGAGCTTCCAGAATATTTAAACAACCTACCCTCTCAATGGTTTGGTTCTTTCCTGCTCTATTAGTTTGCTTATTTCCTCCCTGAAAAACAGCTCTGCAAAGCACAGATTTTTTTTAACATAGGTCACCTCTGAAAATTTGCATACTGTGTGAATACATGCAAACAAAATAAATATTATTTATTATATTGATAAATAAAAAGTTGAGCCAAGATTTTTTCCTTGACCCTGAGAGGGAAGGAGATAGATTAGAGAGGTTTTTACACTGAATTATGAGTTGACTACTTTGAGATTTGTTGCTATTGTTAATATTACTGACTTTAGGGTGAAGCTTTTTTTTTAATTTCTATTTGGTCATTAATTTTTGCCTGAATTGGCCAAGAATTGCATTTCCTCAGCGACTGACTAGCTCTGGCCTGACTGAGACAATGAAGTTTTAATAGTCAAATTGGATTTGTCTGATGAGGGGCTCACTCTAGAGTCCCTTCAGAAACATCTTTAGGAGGTTTTGTATGTGAAACAAAATTGAATTCGCCCACAGATTTTCATTAAGTGCCTCAAGACAGAAATAATTACAACGCCTGTGCATTCAACCCCGGGATGTTACATGCTAGAGCTAGAAAGAGGAGCACTAATCAGTGTGGCCGCCTTGCTATTAAAGGAACCTTTTTAAAATGCTAACAACCATCACAATTTAAAATAAGTGAATCTATCAGATTGTCAAAGGTTTTTAAAAATTGATAAAAATGAATGTTGGCAGGAGTATGGAGGAAAGGGTACCCTCTGCAGCATGAGCAGAGATGCAAATTGGCTCATTCTTCTGAAGGGCAGGCTGGTGGGATGCTCAAAATGGAAAATTAATGTATCTTCACTGACAGAGAGGCCTGTGTCAGGAAATCTACCTGAGGAGTAATCACTCACTAGGGAGAGAAGCCTAAGCAAAGATGCTCCAGGCAGCATTGTTTATAAGTGAAGAGATCTGAAAATAATCAGGTGTCTGGGAGCAAGTACCATGTAGTCAAATTCAGTAGGAGAAAAAATAGAGTGAGATAGTATGCTGCTATTAAGGATTGTTTAGCACTTTTAAATTCAACTGTATGAAAAGAGACTCGTGAAGTACTATGCAGTTATTTATACAATTACAAACATTATTGAAGTTATCTATATACAATGTATTCAGGATCATCTTGTACACATGTGGACTGTATGTTTGTGCTTAAACAAATGGGAAAGATCACTGAACCAGTTGCTCTACAGCAGGATAAATGCTGTTATGATGTTATTGTTTTTTCTATGCTGGGAAGCAGCTTTTCAAGAAAGAAGGAAGTATACTAGGTCAGGACAAGGGGGGCTGCTAACTTACTGGAAATACAGAGTCATGGGCTAGCAGCTGACACAAAGCTAAAGGAAGCAAATGCTTAAAATATTTTATTTTACGTTAATATGTTGGTTCCAATATCATTTAAGTTTTCAAATTATGAAAGTAATAGTTTCAAAGTGAAGTTAAGATAACCCTTCATAAAATGTGGGCATACATGCATATGAATGCATTCTGATGGACTCACACTCAAGCATATCTTGTATTGCTTCAATTTTTCTTTCATTGCTTAGCAGAGTTCCCTGCCATATATACCATTAGATGAATGTGTTACTAGTAAATCATTTTATTTGTTCATTTATTTGACAGGTTCATATGTATATGGAGAGAATTTTAGCAATTTTCACCCCATTACCCTCCCCCATCTACTGAAACCATCCTTCTTCCCAAGAAGTCACTTCTACTGTCACATCTTTTTATATTTCTTATGTTTTTCCCAAAACATTGCCAACATACATAACATTTACACTGTTTCCTGCTTTAAAATTGTATACAAAATCATGGATGACTTATTGCATAACTCACAGTTGGAATTGCCTTTTGCATATAAGTTGCTGGTTCATCTGGAGTGTGTTTGACTATAACAAGCAAGTTAAGAATTATTTTGTTATCATTGTCTTCCCCTGCATTGCAAAACAACTTTAAACTAGAAATGGATGGATAAGAATATCTGCAGGTACAGAGGCAAACAGCTGATGGTGATGCATAAAGGAAGCAAGCATTTTGTTTCTTATATTTTGTTATTTTTCCCTCCATATCACCCAATTTATACTGCAATATATTCCATGTTGTACACAAAATTATAACTCTCACTTCAAAAGTGATAAGAGATAGTTTATTCTAGAGTCAATTATGAGTGACCAGGAACACAGATATAGATACGCACTCCAAATTTGATGTTCCAATATGGGAGCAATTTCATGAAGTTTTTAGAAGAGAACAAAGAAAGTCATAAGACAAGGCACTTTATAAATACATTGAGTAGGAGGTTTTAGTAAAGTAAAAAATCTTGCCTATAGGTCCCAGATGCTACACGATGACAGCCTCTTCAGTGGTAAGCCTAAGGTTTTGTTAAGGTAATTCATCCCCAAAGGATTTTGTATGTTAGTCACAGAAAATTAAGTCCAAAACAAGGGTGATCATGGAACAGTTATTTATGGGGCTGAAGACAGCCCAAGATAAGTTGTAATTAGAATTACTTGTAACTTGAGAATCCCAACATTTTTACATTGCTCACATCGTAATCAGTCACTCCATCTTTTTAGGAATCCACATTTAACAATCTGCCTTTCCCCTCACTGTATTATAAAACAATAATTTCTCATTAAATTGGAATCTATTTTTTATAATTCAAAATAAAATTGATAGGAGCTATCAACGAAAATGATCTTTTACGATGAAAAATGTACATGAAAAAATAGTTGTGACTAAGAAGAGTTGTGGCAGGTTGGTCAGGAGAACTCTCCCTCAGAAAGCTGGGTAACATATCATAACATTCTGGCAAGCTTCCAGGATAGTCAGGACTTGAAAGGCAAAGCTACTAAATAAGAACAAATTAAAGAATGCTAAAGGTAAATAATAATAAAGATCAGAGGAAAATGTATGGAGAGATAGATTCAATACAGAGTCATCAACAGATGCAGAATTCTTCTAAGCATTTAAGGAACAGTATGGGAACTTTGTTTATGAGCTTGACTACACAAGATATAAACTTGTATTTCTTATACAGTATGTCCACTCAACAGCCAACACAGTATTATCAAACAAATTTCAGTAGCATATGAAAAAAATTATCTTATCGTACCCAACTGAGCTTCCATGACAATACACAAAAACCCTTTGTACCCTATGATAATCTCAGTAAGTGTGCTGTTTCTCATCATGACATAGCTAGAGTCACCTAGGAAGAGGAAACCTCCACTGAGGGATTGCTTTCATCAAATCTGCCCGTGGATATGTTTATGGGAGTGTTTTCTTGATTAATTATTGGCATGTGAAGCTTCAACCCACTGTGGTTAATGCGGCCCCTTGGCAGTTGGTCGTAGGTGGTATGAAAAAGCATATCAGTAAATAGCATTCCTCTATGGTCTCTGATTCAGTTCCTGCCTTCAGGTTCCTGCATTGTTCCTGCTCTGATTTTCTTTAATAATGGACGGTGTTAGGGAAGTATAGGCCAAATTAACTATATCTTCCTCAAGTTTGTATTGGTCAGTGTTTTATCACAGCAATAAAAAGCAACCTAATAAAGTAAAAAAATATGGAAATTAATATATTACCTTTTAAAGTTTCAAAATATGTAAAGAATTAAAGGGAAAATTATAATGTGTAAGTTATTCTGAACTTGATAAAGAAACACTCGCATTTTCTTTTGGAACTAAAATAAAACAAAGATAGCCTTAGTGTCATATATATTTCATACTATGTTAGAGCTTTGACAAATGTGATAAAATGAGATCAACATATACAAAAGATACTAAATACACATTGGCTGTAAAGGAAAACAAACAAACAATCTTATTTTTAAGGCAACATTGATTTTTTAAGTCTAAAGTAATCTACCAATAAGTAGGAAAATTATTATATAAATGTAATAATTTCCTAAGTAAAGATCAATTTAAAAATCAAATATCTATTTATATATGTATACACACATATACATATACTTAGATGTGATATTGCTGTTTACAGTAGCAACAAATCACCAAATAGCAATAAATGTAATCAAAGATGTCCAAAATATTCATGCATAAGTTATGAAAAGAAATTAAAGTCAAAATAATGATAAAGATAGTGGGGATTCATGGATTGATTCTGTGTTCCAAGCATAGAGTTTGTCCACATTCACCTAAAAATTCAATTCAATTCCAACTAAAATATAAGCAGCTATTGTGTTCAAATTGAAAGAATGATTCCTAAAATGCAAAGAGACAAAAAAATATGATTTAACAAAAACATAAAAAGAAAAACAAAACCTAAGTGTCATCGGGAATGTGAATCAACTGGGACCACTGATAGGAGTTTGGAGTGGGTGCTACCATTCTCGAAGATTGCACTCCGTCCCAATAATTCTCACAGAGCTTACCACTGCTCCAGAGTGACACAGCACTAATGATCACCAATACTAGTATGAATAAGCAGAACATGAAATATTAATATAATAAAAAATTAACTGCTATATAAAAAATGAAGAATCTCACAAAATTTTACTGAATAGTTGATGATAAAGTAGACATATTGTCTAATTTTGTTCATGTGAAACTGAGAAACAAAGAAGATAGTCGTGGTGGTTTAAATTCTCATTATGAGGAAGTGTGTGTGACATGGAAGGGGTGAGACTGACACTGGGTACGGGCACTCCTTTTGTGAACTTTAAATTGTTGACATATGATTTATATGTCATATAAAATTTTCTGGGTAGTTAAGAATCAATAACATTATTTTAACATATGTGAAACTAAGAAAAGTCTGGATAACTTAGAGCTTGGGTTCAGGCCAACTCTGTGGAATATTATGAGGCACTATGGATCAGCATTTCTTAAAAAGACGATGGGGGCTGACAGAAGAAGCAGCAGGAGGAACAAAGAAACAAGTTCCCAAACTGAACTTAGATGCAAAGTGGGAGTTTGGGGCTGTGTATAAGTACACAGATGCTTACAATGTGTGGTAGTAGGTTTCAATATGCTGAGTGGATAAATCAAACTAAAATTCAGCATTATCGGAAGAAAGGAAATCTGTCAAGCAAACACTTAAAACCATAGACACAAAGTAAAATGAACAGTAAAAGCTTCTGTCATACTTCAGCTAACAGAAAGAACTGACGTGTCCCATAGGCCCTTTTTCTGTCTTTAAGAATAATAAACTTTCTTATTACCTTAAAAAGGGTCAGAAAATTGACCCCATGCTTTTTAGAGCAGAAAGGATCTTGATTTTGCTTTTAAGAAGTTGGATTAAAAAAAAATACTTCAATAGAATGTCCCAGGTTCAACTTCCCTTTTAGCCATTTCCCTTGTGATCACAAACGGCTGTGGGTGGCCTCTGCCAGAATCCTTCTGACCTCTCATCCAGTGGGAAGGTAGGTATCATCATTTCAATACAAATCTTGTTGAATTGCTTTGGCCCCAAATATACCATATCCATTTTGAACCAAGTGTGAGGTGTAGAGAAGTGCATGGATCTGAGTTATTTGGTCCAGAATTCTATGCTCCATATCCAAGCTAGAGGGCCTTTAGAGGTCATAGAGGCTATAAAGAATATGTTACCCTCTAGAGGGAAACTAGTGTGACCACACAGAAGAGGCTGAATATATTCCTCTCTGGGATGAAATACACTTAGACTAGGTGCATGAGAGACAATTTGAATTTCGCCTTGACATTTGCTTACCCATGTCAAGAACTAGAGCAATGGCGGGGCATATTTCCACGCACCCTCCATCCCCAAATTCAGATATTGGACAAGTGGAATGCTACTTGGAAGTAAAGGTGTGGGAAGTAGTAAGGTTCTGATGGTGAATCCCTCATGATTTTAATGGTGTTCTTATAAGAATAGACAGGAAAAGTGGACTCTTCTGTGAGTGCTTACCATAAGCAGGGGTTAAGTGAAAAGGGGGCACCCTCACTAGCATCACATTGGCTTCCACTTCCATCTTGTACATCTCAGTCTCCAGAATCATGGGAAATAAACTCTTACTGTTTAATCCAAGCAGACTACATTCTTTGTGAAGGCAGCTCACACCAGTGAAAATGATGATCAGATCATGCTGTGGGGGACAGTAAAGGCATAATGAGGTAGCAAAAGGTTCTCCATCTTCTGTATCCCCCATCCCTGTGTTCTACATGTTCAGTGGCTGTTTGAGTGACAGTATTTGTTTACATTAGCTGCCCTAGAATGAGAGCAGAGTGCTCACAGAAATTGATGACAGCTGCCACTGCAGAAAGACCATCTTGTTCCAAAGGAGCTGTGTCTTTTTTAATCCTTTCTTTCCATTACTGGTTTTAAATAATGTTTCTGACAAGATCCTGCTTCTCTTTCTGTCAACTGTCAGGGAACAGGTATTGGGCATTATTTGTGGGGCTGTAAATACATTACATGAAAAAATAATGAGTCCTCACCAAGTCGGGAGCAATGCCTCCAGAGACATTTACCTAATGTGATTTATGGAGGTCCAGGAATGAAGTTTCAGAAATTTCCAAATGGAAAGCTTGGATCATAAAACAAAGTCTCTGCTGGATCAGACTTTGGTATAGCCCCTGGACACATTTCCCATTTTCTTTTAATATGAAAGTTAGAAAACGCTTTTTATGTTCAGCTTAAATTGTTTAGTTAATGGTCTAAGAATAATTCTAGGAAGCACCCCTCAGCATAGCGTGTTATTACTCCATTCTTCCAACTGAATTTGATGCATCTATTGTGTTCTTGCTGCAGAAGCTGATCCATAGGATTAATCATCCCCTTTACTAGCTAGAAATTGTAGACATTTAATGGATATTCCTACATCAGTCAATTTAATGAGTTTCATTGTCTAGAGTTTGAAATAAACTGATCACTCTAATGTTAAGATATAATTGATGTTCATCCTCATTCCAAGTTTTCCAGGTTTGTCTCTCCTGTCTTCCTGAAGAGGCCAATTTAGTTTAACCTGCTTTCTTTCCTTTCATTTGTTTAACTGGGGCCTTGGAACTTGGAACATGTTTACTGGGAAAGGTACAGACAGGCTAAACAATCTTAGCATCTTCACTACACACAGCTTGAAGGGGACACTTGTCTTCCACTTCCTTAAAAGGGAATATTTTGTCATCATAGTAGGAAATGTTCTGTTAACACCCCTGAGGCATCTCTGGAAGCCTGACACTTGAAAATAATAAAACACCAATGTAGCTATAGCATGAATCACTGGGCACAGAACCAAGGATATCATCTGACCTGATAGCAGGGTCTCAAGGCCAAAGTGGTGACTTGCCATAGGAAAAATAATCACGTAGTCATCAGCGTTACAATAAATGATCTACACACAACTGAGTCATAATCAGTGGGTTTTGATCTGTTTTGTTTTCAGCTGTTTGAATTTATGAACTTCCTGGCTGAGAATGTCATCTTCTGCTACATGGGCCTGGCTCTGTTCACCTTCCAGAATCACATTTTCAACGCTCTTTTTATACTCGGAGCTTTTGTATCCTTTGAAGAAAAAGAAATAGAAAAACGGTTAAACCTTTGTTCTAGTAAGACTTTGAAAACATTATAGACTTTAACATGACCATTGTCCTTTCAACATCAGGAGCATTATGCACATACAAGTTTATTTCCATCAACTAACACCTTCTGGGACTGTAGTTTTAGCTCAGCCAGTGAAGTACTTTTCCTACAAGCATAAGGATCACAATTCAGTCCCCAGAACCTACAAAAGAAGCTGGCCATGGTGGTACATGCTTGTAATCCCAGTTATGGAGAGGCAAAGACACGCAGATCTCTATGACTTGCTGGCCAGCCAAACTAGTCTAATCAATAAGTTACATGCACATGCACACACACAAGCATATACATACATGCACACACAGAGACAGGTATCGTTTTTTCCCTAGGAGAATAGACAAAATCTAGACCCCACTTTTAATACAGAGGGGCTTCTGTAGGGCTAGAGTAAGAGGCAACCCCCATGGAAGCAAGTATCTGGCCAAAGGGACACTAAGCAACTACAAATGTCCCTAAGAAAAGCCTTCATCTATTGTCCATATGACTTGGAAAATGGGATGATTCCTCGCTCAGTCACAGGCAGATGATCTTCTGGAGAGTTTGTCACTGTTCTCACTGTTCATCTGAATTTGGTGTCAATCTCTCACCACTGAGATTCTGTTGAACTTGCAAATTTTATCTGAAACCTAGATCTTAGAAAGAAGGAAGCTACCTCACTCCAAATAGCTTCATCCTGCAATGAACCAGTTAGAACAGAGAGTCCACCAAGGAAGAAATAGAGATGATAGCAACGGAGGAAGGCTTAGGGCTGAGCTTTTCAGTAGATGTTTACTTATCAGACTTTGGCTTTAGGGAGGTCTCCTGTAACAGCAATTGCATCATATATGTTGACAGTCAACCCATCTCAAAATTAAATCCACTAAATTAAAAGGGTAAGCAAGCTTGCTAGAAACAGGCACATGAACTGATGGGAAGTGAGACAGAACGCACCATCAGAAGTATATTTATTCTTTCCAAAGTGCTGCTGGAGAAGATAACACCATAATACTGACTGGGGTGTCGCTACCTCACAGCTTCCTGCAGAATTGAGGCTAGAGCCAGTTACCAGCAACACAAATGTAATAGAAAAATTTAGTGATTGAAATGGCATGACAGAACCAACTTTCAGCCAAGCATATGCTCAAAGAAAGACAGCCTTTTATGTCATTCTGGGAAGGAATCGACATTGAACGATGAATTTAGTGAGCGAGTTAGACATAGACAAGTTGTCATGTTTATTCTTGTTCTCTGGGTCATATCATAGAGAAGCATGTAAGCATGATATCTGAGCTTTCTCAGTCAGCCCCTCTATGGCAATGTTTTTCCTCAATGTGTCCCAACAGCTAGCGATTTTCATTGCCAGAGCCTGCAATATTTATCCGCTCTCCTTCCTTCTGAATCTGGGCAGGAAACACAAGATTGCTTGGAATTTCCAGCACATGATGATGTTTTCAGGTATGTGGATTCTGTACATTCATGCAGCTTCTCTCCCACCTCTGCAGGGCACACAAAACCATGGGGTACCCGGAGTACTTATGGGCAACCTTGGACCCCACAGTGCTCATCCCTCAGTGCTGAGCAACAGGAAATGTTCCTTCCCTATCAGAAGGGAAATGAAAGGGAATTTACTGGTGTGACTTTGAGCATCTGACCAGAAGTAAACTTCAACTGAGCACTGGGCTTTCCTCTGAGCTATCAGAGAAGTTTCCATAGTGAGGAATTAATTATTGTCTTCTCAATTGCACGTCCCATTATATAGTATTGAATGGTTACCACAAAGCTATCAAGATCCATGTAGGCTCAGTTATTAGTTGAAAAAATATGTTAATGAAGCCACAGCAGGTGCCCAAGAATGGATCCAGGCTCTGTCTGATGGAAACACAGGTCTCCTCTCCTGGGTAGTGCATTTTCTCATTGCTAAAATGTGGACAGAGGCCCTTTTCAAAAAAAAAAAAAAAAAAAATACAGATAGGTTTTCTGACCACTGAACTATTCTGAGGAATTGCAGTTGCTTTCTATTTAATTATCTTTCCCTGACTGAAGACAGAATTCAAAGACTCTATCTACTTTCTCTGTGTGTGTATATGTGTATGTGTATACCTACAACACATTTAGAGGAGTTCAATGGTGAATCCATGACATTAAAGTGAAAAAAAAATATCTGACATCAGAACAGTGCCAAGGCAGTTGGAGCACATAGGTTAATGTTAAAAAAAATGAGAGAAACCAGTGTCTACTGAGATGTGTTGTTGCTGCTTCTAATTCACCAGTTCTAGGAAGCTAATATTAAGTTTTTTATACATAAGATCTCTAGCAGTTTAATAGGCCAAGGACAAAAACATTTACAATCCAAACTTCACCTCTGTGCCAACCAAGTGTTTTTGAAATTCACATTTTAAAAAGTATTACTTTATGTGTGGGGGTGTTTTCTCTTGTCTGCATGTGTGTCTATGCACCAAATGTGTGCTTAGTGCCTAGGGTCACCAGAAGAGGATATTGGATCCCCTGGAACTGGAGTTTTAGATGGTGATGAGTTGCCATGTGCGTGTTGGGAATTGCACCCATATCTTCTAAAAGAGCAACTAGTGTTCTTAACCACCAAGCCATTGCTCCAGTCCAAAAATTCACATTTTTTAAAGTGGTCCTGGGAGTAGAAGATCTGTTCTTCCTCAGTTCTGTGATAGCTTGACCCACAGAGCACCTGGTGCAGCTCTCAGGGTTGGAATAAGTTGTCTTATCAAATACAGGCACATAGTGGTCCACAGTAAAAGCTTTTCCTTCATAGGACCTCTGACAGGGCTTCTAACACTTCAGACATGCTATGGTGAGAGAGCCATAGAGAAGGCGAAGTGTCAGATTGACAGTGTTCTGTGGGGTTAGGGCAACACTGAACCTTGAGAGTGTACTGACTTCTCTTAAGGGAAAGAAAAGGAGACCTTACTCACTGAAGACTTGAAAGCCAGCATTGACTCTTGAAGTCCCATCAGAATATCTATAGCTTTCTTATCAGTATTATATTTAGAAAGCTTGGCATCTCATTTCATGCACGGTTTTACTAGACAAAGATGTTTTAGTGATAAGTCAAGATTATAGGCACATGAGCAAACTGTCTGCCCAAATGGCCACCTGGCTTGATGGCTTCTTTGCAGTTTATCAATGTCTAAGTTTACTTATCTATATGATTGGAGCTGCAGAAAGACAAACAAACAAATTTTAGTAGAGGTCACCAATGTGATATATGCAGACAAGGATTGATAAAAGGGCTGTAATTTCATCGTGTCTTCATGATATTTTTTTAAACTCTTTCTTCGATAAGTTCACACATGCATATGTTAATTGGTCATTTTTCTTTTTTGCCTCCCATCGCTCTCTGTCATTCTTCTCTCCACTAAAATCCTTTCTCTCTCTAAAATGTCCCCCTACTGCTTTTGTGTCTTTTTCTTTAGTTTTTAATGACACAAGAAGCTTAATTGTAGTTGCTTGCATGAGCCTAAGCAGAGGGTAACTTATCTGGATCCTGAGCAGTTTATCTGCAGATTCACACCCCTAACAGTCGTTAATGGACCATAGTCCCTCAGTGGGGGAAAGTAGCTTGGCATAGGATCTAATGAGCCCATACTTGGTAAAATGGTGATGGACTCAGTCCAATGCAGACCTTGTCTGGGTAACTACAGAAGGATGAATACTTGTGTACCAGGTCAGGTATGGAAGACACGAGACACTCTTTCCCATTCTCTGAATCATCCATTCTTCCTGTTTTCTCTTCTACCATGTTCCCTGAGCATGAATGGACTGATTTAGATGATCCATTCAGGACCATGTACTCCACTATTAGTTATTCTCAGCACTCTAAGTAGCTGTGAATCTGTGCAGTAACTGCAGCTCACTGCCAAAAGAAGCTTCTCAGACAAAGGCTGAGAGCGGCACTAATGACTGGATATAAATAGTTAAAAGGTAGTTAATACCATGTCCACTTAGCAAAACAAAGGCAGTAGGTTCCCCATTAGAGCCCATGAGTGCTGCAGCCATGAGCACACTACCAAGTTTACTTGAGTTCCTTCCTGTGCATCAGGCTGTAAATCTAATCATAAAGTGGTTGGTTATTCATATGAGTCATGACACTGTTGCCCTAGCCTTATTGAACACATCTTGCTAGTGCGTTTGTTATTATAGTTCATGGGATCCACAGCTGGATAGGATTGTTGCTGGCTTTCTCCCACAGTGTAGTACATCCTTACATGGTGAAATATAGCCAGCAGAGAAGGGGCTGCCAGATCAATTCCACTTGACTTTTCTGTGTTCTATGACCCAAACCCGTAGCATGTTCAGCAATGGGGTCTTACTATCTTGTTCTGGTGAGAAACCAAGAACTACAATCCAAACAATATTCTATAGTGTTTGTGGGGCTTCCAAGGCCTCTTTGACCAACAACTCGTCATAAGGAGGTCTCTCACAGCTGGTACTGGGTTTGACATTAAATAGCCAGAAATAAAATTGATGAATTATATGGTAATTCTACCTGCCAATTATTTGGGGACTACCGTACCAACTTCCACAGAGTTCTAGTGTTTCATGGTCCCACCAGCAATGCTCAAGAGTCCCATCTCTCTACAGCATCACCAAGACTTGTTTACTTGCCTTTTATGGTAGCTGTGCTCACTGTGTGGGGAAACAGCACATTGTTTTATTTGCATTTCCTTGCTCAGTAATGGTGTGTTGAGCATCTTTTCAGGAACACATTGGCCATCCATCTTTTTACTCATCTCAAATTTTTACCTTTTGGTCAATGATTTTCAAATGTTCTGTTTCCTAGATATTGACCCCTTGTAAGATAGATCATTTGCAAATGCTCTCTCCCATCCCTTTTATTTCTGTCATGCTGTGTTTATATTGTCTTTTGATACACAACATTTTAAAAGTTCTCATTAAGTGTATGTTGCCTATTATTTAATGTAGTTGCCTATGCCTTTGATGCTCTACCATAGGAACCATTGCCAAATCTGAAGTCACAAAGATTGGACCCTGTATCCTCCAAAGAATGTTATAGTTTTAGATTTTGCTTAGTTGTTGGTACATTTTGTATATGTGCAATTTGGGAGCACGCTTCATTCATTTAAACATGAACATTCAGTTGTCTTACTATCATTTGTTCAAAACTGCACTTGCTTTTTAACAGATCTTGGCAGTTTTTTCAAAAATAATCTAACCATATATGCGAGAGTTTATTGTTATGTTGTTTTTTTTTTTATCTCATATGTTTGTCTTTTGCCAGCACCATGCTGTTGAGATGACTGAAGGGGTGTGTGTGTGTGTGTGTGTGTGTGTGTGTGTGTGTGTGTGTGTGTGTGCTTGGGGGAGCTGTAGGACAAACCCAAATGTTATTCCCCAAACAATATCCAACCATTTTTTTTTATCACGCCTCTCTCTGGCCTAGAACTCATCCTCTAAATTAGGCTGACTATCCAGTGATCCCCAGGTACCCACCTATTTCATCATCTCTAGCATTGGGTTTGCAAGTGCAGACAACTATGTCCAAACTTTCTTTTCAACATGGCTCTAGGGATTGAACTCTGGTCTCATGCTGTCTCCCTAGCCATTATTAAAATTTCTTAGTAAGTTTTATAAACATGTAAGCTTGAATTCTAATTTTTTTAAGATTATTTTGGTTATGAAGGGTTGTGGAGGTCCATCGAGATTATTGAAAACAAAGTAGTCATTTGGGGTTTGGTAAATATCAAATTATTACATCTTATATTTAATGAGCATGGAAAATGTTTTGATTACTGATTTTAATTTATTTTACTGTTTTATAATTTTAATTTCATCATGGTTATTATCTAAGTAATTTTTTTCTTTTTCTGCTGTTGTAAATGGAATTAATTTTATAATTTCCATTTCAGATTTTTCATTGTTGGTTTATTAAAATGCATCTGACATTTGTGCATTAATTTTTCATCTTTCTATTTTGCTAAATTCATTTGTTAATTGTAATGAGTGTGGAATCTATAGGATTTTCTACATATTAAATCTTCTCAAGTATGTGAACTGAAATTATTTTACTTCATTTCTAACTTGGATAACTTTATTTCTTTTTCTCCATTATTTGTTCTGGCTAGAGTTCCCAGAACTGTGTTGAACAGAAGTGTTCAGAGAGTAAGCAGCTTTTGCTTTTTTCTGAACAGAGAGGGGAACTTCTACTACCAAATATGATATTTGATGTCATTTTTTTCACATATGGCTTTTATTATGTTGAAATGATTTTTCTTCCAGTTCTAGTTTGCTGAGCATTGTTTAGTCATGAAATGCTGGTGAGGGGCCAGCAAAATGGTCCCGTGGGTAGAGATGCTTAGCATCAAGCCTGACACCAGAAATTCAGTTCCTGGGACCCATGTAACAAAAGTAGAGAACTCATTTCTGAAAGTTGTCACCTGACCTTCACACACACCCACACACACACACTACACATAAACACATACACACACACATACTACACACACTACACACACTACGCACAAACACACTCATACACACACTACACACACACTCATACACACACTACACATACACATACATACAAACACACACATAAACACACTACACACACACTCATACACACACACTACACATACACACACACACACACACACACACACACACACACACACACACACCTCTACCTCTAAATAAAATAATCTTAAAATAAAGCCAGTAAACAGGTCCAAGGGCTTTTCCTATATAAGTTGAAGTCATCATGTGATTCGCCCCCTTCATTCTCTTGTTAGTTTCCTGCTATTGGCAGGGCTGAGCCACCCCTCTATCTAAGCAGGAATCTTCCTTGGGTATGTTGAAAAACTCTTTCAATGTGGTGGGTGTTGAATTTGAGTTAAAGTGTCTTCTTTCAATATTCATGAGGATGACAGCCCATTAGTATTTTTGTAGTATCGTTGCCTGGCTTTGGTATGAGAACAGTGCTGGTTTTATAGAATGAGCTAAGGGGCCTTTGCTCTTCCTCAGTTTCTTTAGAAGAGTTTGCAAGATTAGTGTTAGTTTTTCTTTAACACTTGGCAGAACTCACCCATGAACCCACAAGAGCTTGCAATTTTTTTTTTCACGAGAGACTTATTACGGTTCCATCTTCTAACAGTTATGGGTCTGTTCAGATTTTCTGCTCATCTTTAGTCCTGGAAAAATGTTGTGTTTCTACTCATTCATCCATCACATTTAATTATCCATAGAACTTGCTTGGGATTCTTTCATTTCTACAATGATTGGTAATGTCTCCATTTTCAGATTTTTTTTTTATTTTAGTGATTTGAATTTTCTTTCATTTCTTAATACATCTAGCTTAAGGATTGTCAATTTTGTTGACCTTTTCCAACAAGCTTATGATTGCATTTATTTTCCCTGTAGCATCTCTATTATCTGTTTCACTTATCTCTGCTCGAGACTTTATTATTTCCTTCTATCTGGTAGCTTCAGGCTTTTTCTTAGTTCTTTAAATTACAAGTTTTGTTTGTTGAGCTGTTAGCTCAAGATCTTTCTATGTTAATGGACTAATAGCTATACATTTCTGCCTTGAAAATCTTGCTACATATTTTTATTTTCAGCCATCTCTTATAATTTTCTGCATATTTTTCTGATGTCACCTTTAATTTATTGGTTGTCTGTATGCTTGTGTGAGTATATGTCTTATGTGCACAAATGCCCAAAGAGGCAAGAAAAGGGTGTTGGATCCCCTAGTCCTGGAGTTACAGTCAGTTATGAGTCATCTGATGCAGAGGCTGGCAACTGAAACTGATCCTTTAGAAGAGCAGCAAGTAGTCTTAACCACTGAGCATCTCTCCAGCTTTTCAGCCTCTGAACTTGCTCCTAAGCAGTCAACTGACTGTCTGAACAAAGACTCTGCATACTAAGTCATGGAGTCCAGCTTTTAAGACATCCTTCCTTTGTGTGTGTGTCTGCGTTTTCAAAAACTAAGTATGATGTCTTTTCAGTGTTTATCTGTTTGGGTTCACCTTAGTTGAAGTTTATGGGGTTTCTCAGATATTTATATCTATGCCTTTTATCAAATCCAAAGGGGAAGTTTTCCCCGTTAGATCTTTGAGTGTGCTCCTTGGCCTTTCTCTTTACTCATAATGTGTCTGCTTGATGATCTCCTACCCTTAGGCTCTTGGCACTTTCAACCCTTTCCCTCTGTCTCGGTTGTATTCTTTATCCACTCTTCTTCTTCTATGGGCTCAAATCTGCCTTGGAAGCTCTGGTGAATTTATGTTTTTGTAACTGTGCTTCACAGTCCCAGAAGGTTTCTTGGTTCTCTGGGTTTTCTGCCTGCTTAATATTTACATTCTGCTCATTCAGAAACCATAATTTGAATGAGAAATGTCCTGCGGAGGTTTGGTATTTCACTACTTGCTTCCCAACTGCTCATGCTGATGGTGGAGGTTTAGGTGGTGCAGTGTGCAGTGGGAAGCATGTCCCTGGGTGAGGGCTTTGAGATTATATAGCCTCACCTACTTCTCTTTTGATCTCTCTCTAGTTCAAGGTGTGGGCATCTGCTTCCTCATCCTACATCTGTGTCTATGATTTGCTGTCATGCTTTCTGCAATGACAGACTCTTCAGAACTGTAAGCCAAAATCAACTTTCCTCCTTAAGTTGTCTTGGTCACGGTGTTTTATCACAGCAACCGAAAAGTAACTAATAGACACATCCTATTCTGGATGCTCGCCATATCTTCCTTTGCTTCAGAGCCTTTTAAAGGTAGATGTTTCTGTTACTGTTAACCTAACTTTCCATCGGGTCTTCTACTGTTGATTTTTTTTTTTTTTTTTTTTTTTTTTTGCAAATAGCTGGCAAGAATGAGAATAGACTTTTTGTTGTAGTTAGAAATTAAACATTTTTATCTGATATTATGATAGCTTCAGAAAGCACATATGACCCCTGCCCTGGGGTTACTTTCTTTTTGTCATAATTGTTTATGTTTGTTTTTAAATTTAATTTAACTTTAATTTTCTTTCATACTTATTTATTTTAGCTTGAGTAGACTGTCCTTCTGTAAAGGGTCAACCTGAACTGTAAGGGTCTCAGGTCCTTCCAAGCTTGTAGATTTCTCTGATCTAGCACAATCACTTTCTAATTTCACTTTCAATATGCAGTTATTTTTTAATGTCCTAGTCTTAAATGTATAGCTTTAAAATATAAAAAAGATAAAAATGAAAGAGGCAATATATCAAGACTTACCCTTTAAATTCCATTAATTTATTTCAGCCAAAAGGCCAGGAGCTTGCAGTAGTGAGCAGAGGGGCAACAGCAATGTTTGTTGGCCTCTCTGTTGATTCTCTTGTGATGAGGACCAGCAATCAGCTGTCAGAGCACAAGTTCATGACATTAGCAGACTGGTTCCTTCCAGCTGTTTATAAAAAGCTTCAGAATCTCACATGTCACTGCCCACCCCTTGATGGACAGTTGTCACTCTACTGTCCTAATGCACTTTCAGTTTCTGTGATAGAAACAGTGACCAAAAGCAACTTGGGAAGGAAAGGATTTATTTGGCTTACATGTCCCAGGCATAGTTCATCAGTGAGAGAAGCCTAGACAAGAACCCAAAGCCAGAGGCAGAAACTGATGCAGAGACCATGGAGGAATGCTGCTCAGTGGCTTGCTCTTTGGGGCTTGTTCAGCCTACTTATTTGTAAATACCAAGACTGCCTTCCCCAGAGTGGTACCACACACAATGGCCTGTCCCTACCACCACCACTACAAACACACACACACACACACACACACACACACACACACACACACATACACACACACACACACACACACACCAATTATTAAACAATAAAATGCCCCAAAGACATTAAACAATAAAATGCCCCAAAGACATGTCTACTGTTCAATCTGGTGGAGGCATTCTCTCAACTAAGGCTCTCTCTTTCAGGCTGACTAAATAAACCAGTATGTATACTATGAAAAAAAATATGATCAAACTTAAACATAGTTTATTTTCTGAAGCTTCTACTAGATATCCCATACCTTTTAATTCTAAAGACCCAAAAGCAGTTATATCAGACATATTCCAGCAGTATATTTGTTGTCTAGGTGAAGAGACAGATTCCTGTTCTTTTTACTCTGCATCTTCCCAGGATCTCCCTACTGGAACATGTACAGAGACAAGGAAAACCTAGGCATCTTGCTTACAATCTCACAACTAGATTTTAAAAATTTGTGAATTGAACCCAGCCTCTTGACTTTAAACTTAGATTCTTGTCTATATTATCCTATTTCAGATTTACCCTCAAGGTAATGAAATGTAAGTTAAATTAAAACCATGCCTTTCCTAAAGAAAACCAATCACAGTTTATGTGGCACATCCTTCCTGAAAACCCCAACCTTATCTAGTTCACAAAATGCTAAACACATGGGTGGGCTCTTCCTAGGTACAGGCTGAGGCTTCATGACATCTCTACTGGAGAGTACCACACATAAGGTGACATTTCTCTGAAGAAGATATGACACATTCACCTTTGATTTCCTTTGTGGATTCTAACAGCTATAGCTCACTCAGAACTTCAAGTTTACAGTTTCCTATTTGCCAGAAAACGTGTGTGTGTGTGTGTGTGTGTGTGTGTGTGTGTGTGTGTGCGCGCGCGCGCGCGCCCGCGCATTTGGGGTGAATTGCACATGTGCATATGCATGTGGGAGAGTGCAGAAACTAGCCAAGACAACTTGGTCTGTGCCTCCAGAGTTAGCCATTATAAGCAAGCCACTATTCTTCCTGTCATTTTTTAAAATGGGTTCTTGGGATCAAACTCAGATCCTCATGCTTACAAAACAAGTAATTTTCTGACTGAGACATGTCCCAGGGCCCTGAAAACAAAGAATTCTAAAGGTCAACATAACATCACAGGAGCCACAGGAAGGGATTTGAAAAGCAAAGCAAACAAAGCACCATCCCATCTGGAGTAAATGAGAGGAACACCTGCTGGCACCAGGAGAGAGATGCAGCCATCTTAAAAGATACTCGCTGCAAATGGAGGCTAATGTTAAAGATACCTGGAGTGTTGGTGGCCAGCTGGTGAGGTATGACATCAGTAGTCTTCTGACAGACTCTAGTTGCCCCTGCTTCACAAATAAATTTAGATGGAACCTTTCTTTGCCTAACTCGAAACATTTTATAAGTCCTTTGTAACAAAAGCCAATAATGTTTCTCTAAAACGTGACTATAAAATTATTTTTCTTTTATTGAATATGTATTTTTTTCTTACATACCATATTCTGATTATGGTTTCCTCTCCTCTACTCCCCCCAGTTCCTTGGTACCTCTCCTCCTATCCTGATCCACTCCCTTTCTATCTCTCCTTAGAAAAGAACAGGCTTCCTAGGAATAGTAAAATAAAAAATAAGATATAACTAACACATTGCAATAGGACAAAACAACAAACAGAAGGAAAAGAGCCCAAGAAAAAGCATAAGAAACAGATAAATCCACTCATTTCACACACTTGGGAATCCCAGAAAAATCTGGAAAAAACTAGAAGCCATAATATATATACACAAACACAAAGAACCTGTAGGAGAGACACACAGAGAGAGAATGGGCATATACATACATGTGTATGTGTTAAATAAAAATAAAAAATATGAATTTTTTTTAGCCCTGACATGATATTATGGAACAAGGAACCACCAAAGGTACCATTGAGTTCATTTTCTTTGATTATTTTTTGTAGTAATCTGGACAGACATCTGTGCTCTCTTAGACTCTGTAGGACATGTGGGCAGGCCCTTCTGGCTTTTAAAGTTTCCATTGAGAAGTCGGGTGTAATTCCAATAGGCCTGTCTATATGATACTTGGCTTTTTCCCTTGTAGCTTTTAATATTTTTCTTTGTTCTGTACATTTAGTGTCTGATTATTGTGTGCCAGAGGAAATGTCTTTTCTGATCCAGTCTATTAGATGTTGTATGTTTTTTATACCTTGGTTAGTATCTCCTTCTACAGGGTGAGAATATCTTCTTTTATGATTTAGTCAAAACATTCTTTGATCTGGGTCTCTTCTCCTTTCTCTATTCTTACTATTCTTAAATTTGGTCTTTTCATAGTGTCCCAAACTTCTTTGATGTTTTGTGGCAGGATTTTTTTTTTCTAGATTTAATATTTTCTTTGACAGAGGTATCCATTTTTTCTATCGTGTCTTCAATACCATGGGATTCTCTCTTCCGCCTCTTGTGTTCTGTTGCAGATACTTGCCTCTGAGTTTCCTGCTCCAACTCTAAAATTTTTCATTTCCAGATTTCCTTGAGTTTGGGTTTTCTTTATCAATTCTTTTTCTGCTTTCCTATCTTGAACTGTGTTATCCATTTCCTTCCACTGTTGGCGTTATCCAAGGTCTCCTCTTTTTGCATCCCTACCATCTTCATACAGGCATTTTAAGATCTTTTTCTTATATTTCAGCTATGCTAGCATATTAACGGCCTGATATGGTAGGGTTCCTGGGCTCTAGTAAAGATATATTGTTCTGGCTATTTATTTATCATTTTTTATGCTGGCATCTAGGCATCTGGCTTTGGGAAGATTATAATTCTAGGTGATAACATCTGGTCAGCAGGTGAGTTTGTTGTTGTTGTTTGTTTTGGCTTTTGTTGCCATATCTGGTTGCTAGGAGGACATAGTGGCTGTGTGTTGCCAGATAGAAAATTCTTCTGGGATCCTGATTCTTGTAGCCACTGGAGGTTCCAGGTAAATGTGTTTCTAGGTATTGGGAGTGGATGTTTAAGAGTAGGGATGAGCTAGGAATGGGAAAATTAGGGGGGATCACACCCCTGGAGGGAATCAAGGTATTCCACTAAGATCTGCCTAATCCTGTAAGAATGGGAGCAGAGAGTGAGAGCTACAACAGGTAGTCTGCTGGGATGAGTCTGGGGGTTAGATTTGGAGCAGAGGAGGAAAAGTGAAGACGTGAAGCTAGCCTTCCTGCTTGGCTGGCTTACTTTCTTCTCTGGCAAGCTCGGCTGACTGACAGTTTCCAGGGAATACCTGCTGAAATCGTGGGCTAGGGTAATAGAATGGGTGGAAAGGAAGGCTGGAGGAGATCTGTGTGATATGCTGGAGATGTGGTCAGAGAACAGGGGAATGCTTCAGCAGATATTCTGCTACAAAGTTGGGGGTAAAACTGGAGCATTTGATTTTAAGGATAGAGAGGTGACAGCTTGTCTGCTCCCATGGCTGACTTGGTCTGTAGATTTCAAAGGAATGTGTGCTGGTGTTAGGGGCTGGGATAATAGATAAGTGGCTTCACTTATCAGTGAAAGCTTGGAGGGGAAGGTCATATGATGTAGGGAGAGATTTTTTTGTGTCCAGATTGCTTGCTCCAAATAATCATATTGAGACTTATTAATTATAAATGCTCAGTGGTTAGCTTAGGCTTGTTTTCAGCTAGCACTTATAATTTAACCCATTTCTATTCATCTGTGTGCTTCCCCAAGGCTCCTTACTTCATGTATATACTTCCTGTCCTACTTGCTCTGAGTCTCCTAACACCTCCTCTGACTCTGCCCTTCTTCCTCTCAGCATCCTCTGGAGCTTGCTGTCCATCCTAGCTACCAGCCAGTCAACTCTTTTATTAAACCAGTAAGACGGCACCTTGGCAAAGACACATTTTCATAGTGTATAAAAGATTATTCCATAAAAATGTGATCAGTTGGAGATGGGGGCAGAAAGGAGAGGTTGCAGTAGGTGGGTCTGCTACAGACCTGGGGTGAGAATGGGGGGATTGGATTGGAGGAGAGGAGACAAAGGGGAAGATCTGAAGTTAGCCTACTTGCTTCCCTGGCCCGAGGCATAAAACCATTTTTCTGTTTGGTTATCCAGACATTCCCTCAGTACATATTTGTCAGCCAGTGTATGCTCTTGGGTGACTATTCAGGCAAACAAAGACAAAGGTGCCTTTGAGCAAGAGTTTGGCTTGGCTTAGTCCACTAAGTCCAAACACTTCAGACTCAAATGTCAATCAAATAGAAACCTAAGCGTTCTCCCTCAGTCGATGATGCCTACCATTTAATAAATCTCCTATTCATCTGCTCTCACAATTTGCACACTTTTTGACATTTAGCAAGTGGAAAATGATGTTTAAGGCAGAGGTGAGTTCTTTGAGAACTGAGTGGACTTAAACTTAATTTCTTCTTTGTACCATAATTCAAATCATGGAAAATCCCTAACAGACTGTCCTGATTTGTGAAGATATACTCATGTAGTCTCTATTTATTCTTCTTCAAGAGAGCCATATATAGGCTTTAGGCTTCCTAAAACCTGGCCAAATCTACCCCTAAATGTGGATGGACCAAGAGATATGGAGCTGGGAGATGGCTCAGTGATTAAGAGCTAGAGGACCTGGGTTCAATTCCCAGCATCCGTAGGTGATTATGACTAGCCCTAACTCCAGATTCAAGGGATCTGAAGGCTTCTTCTGGTCTCCATGGACACAAGGCAAACACGGTATACAGAATATACGCAGGTAAAACATGGAGATGGCCTAATAATGTTTCTGAGTGAAGCATTCATTGTTCATGGATAATTCAGAGACTGTTGCCCTCTCCCCAATCTCTATCCCTTGCCTCAAAAAACAATTAGACTAACAAAACAACAGAAAGACTGTAGACTGAATTTCTCAGCCACCAAGCCCCCATACAATTTCTTCATTATAGACTAGTAATGTGTATATATACAGCCTTGGAACAGTAAAATCATCATTGGTCATGATCACCAAGTGAGGAATCTGGACCTACTGTTTGCCTTCTCTGTCTTAAGGAGTTTTTAATGATGACAGTTCTATTGATAGTTTAGATGCTGTTCAGAGTCAAAGAGGTTAATCCCCAAACATACTTGAGACTTTCTTTAAATTCAAGGCCAGGAGGCTGTAACCATTCCAGTGTGTCCTTTGACATCCTGGACAAAGGGCTTAAGCATAAGGCTAAGCTCCCTTGAAATCACTCCTACAGATCCCAAGCCCAGCCCTAGTAATGCTCCTGTGAACAACCCCACCCCAGCTCTCAGCTCCTCGGAAACCAAAGAGGCAGCTGCTCTCTGTGGTTTAAATTAAAGGAGGAGATGTGTTTCACACAAATTAGCTTCCCTATTGATGTGGTACATATTACAAAGATCAGTCTTCTTGTTTTAATTCAAATCCATGTGCTGCAATTTTTATTTAATTTAAAACTAAATAAGAGCCAGGAGCTGATAGAAGGAGGGGAAATGCCAAGCCTAATTGAGCCCTGGCAGCCTTCTTGGAACCACTTATTGGGGAACTGTAGATTCCCCATGCTCTGCTTCTCTGGCTGGGAGGGAGGATAGAGAAGCATGGCTGCAGAAGCCAGAGGCTGCGACAAAGAGCACCCTTCCTGAATTCAGCCCCTTTTGCTGCACTTGGAAGATATGGAGGTCATGATGTAGCCACACACAAAAACCGAAACAAGTTTTAACTGGGGACACATGACCACAATGCAGATTTACATGGAACTGCACCCCTTAGCTCATCACACAGTCACAAAACCAACAATGCCAAGTCCACCATTGGCTCTGCCATACCATCATCCACTGGCACATATTAATGTCCAAATAGCTGCCAGAACTGAAGGAACAGGAGAAAGATGTGAAAAAAATCTTGGAAGCCATTTTTTATCAATGGTTATTATTTCCCCTAGTTTTGTAAAGGTCAGCATTCCCATTAATAGCCAGTGGAATACTGCATTCTTCAGCTTATGGTCAATGGAAGGACCACTGCAAAGTTGGGGGCTACCTTTCCTGGTGTCATTTTGCAAAATACCAATCATCCACAATCTGGATTCCATTTGAGACTCTAGCACAAGTATATTATATCTAGAAATCAGCCAAGAAGAAAACACAGTTGAGAATGAGCATGGATTAGTCAGTCATATGTCAGAATAACTATTAACTCACAGTTTCAGAGGATTCAACTCTGGGCACTTGGTGCTATACATTCTAGGAGAGCATTGGAGTGGTAGAAAGGATGCTCGTCACTCCTTGGTTGACAGGGAGAAGACAGTACCCACAGGAGGGACCAAGGATTTGTCCCTGTGTACCTTTTCTTGCTAGGTCTTTGTTCCTAAAATGTCCAATCTCTCAAAGTAGCATGACCAGCTAGGAACTGAGTGTTCAAATTGTGACCTGTAGGAAAAGGTTTCGATTCAAGCCATAGAATAAGGACTAAAAATGAAGGTGAAACATGAAGAATGCCACTGTATCAGCAGTGTTAAGGAACAGAAATAGGAGTCTTTCTGTAATCTCTCATGGAGTGATGAAACTCTGTTAAAATGACTAGCCTCTCCCAGTAACCAGTCACTATCTAATCTCTCGGTCTATCATGCTCTTGTAAGCCAGAACACCTGTGCTAGTATATCTCCGTGACAAAAGTAAATAAATTACCCTGCAAAATAAGAGAGTTTGATGATTAGCTTTAATTACTAACTTGACATAACCTATAATCACCTGGGAAGAGGGCCTCAGTGAGGAATTTTTAACTTAACTTTGTTCTGTAGGCCTATCACCAAGGGATTATCTTAAATTAATTCATGTGGGAAGGCCAAGCCCACTGTGGACCAAGCCTTAGGTAGGGGCTTCTGAACTATATTAAGAATGATCTCAGGCAAACAGGCAAGCTATTGTGTGTGTGTATCTATTTTTTTCTGCATTTGCCTATGGATGTAACATAGTCACCTATCTCAGTCTCCAATAACTGTGACTTCCCTGTAGACCTTAACATGGGATTATGAGTTAAAATAAGCCCCTTCTTCCCTAAGGTACTTTTTGTCCATATATTTCATCACAGCAAGAGAAATTAATCTATAACAGAAAAAGGGCACTCATTTGTTCATAGTTTCAGGGTTTCTGTTGATGGTCACTTGGCATTATGACTTCTGGGCTATCAAGAGGCAGAATATCATGGTAGGACCATGATACAGTGCCTCTTACCTCATGGCAGATAGAAAATGTAAAAGTAGAGGGTTAAAGATCAAGAATAAAATGCCTTTCAAAGCCATGTCCCTTCTGCTAAGTAGGCCTTACCTCCCACCACCTCCCAATAATGCCATCAAATTATAAGTCCAGCTATGTATTAATCCATTGATAAAGTCAGAGTCTTTCTGATCCTGTTCTTTTTCAATGATGGGGTCCACCAGGTGAAGACTAGCCTTCAATACTCGAATCTTTGTGACACATAATTCATAGCTAAACCATATTAATAGCCAAACTGTAGTCCTCAACTAAGAAACCACTTGAGAGCTCTTTATGAATGCTGAGTTTCATCTACATTCTAACAGTGCGTCCAGGTAATTCAAGTGTAGGTTTAGATTTGAAAAGAATGTTCCCAAAAGTCATTACAATTCATGGTTTCTGTTCTGAGCCCATCTCTTCAATTTATTCCTCCCATGTCATTGTGTTATGTTTGCAGGCTTATCCAACCAGTGTGGCCTGTGGGCCACAAGCATTCTAGGATAGCTGTGAATGCATCCCAACACATTTGTAAATGATAATGCCATGTTAAGATGTCAAAAGATTGGCCATTCCTGCTAGCCATTCCTAGGTGCCTCCATTGTCCTCTGATCAGCATAGTACGGTATATCTACTTACTGAGTGTCTTCCAGACTAATCAGGCTAATCTCTTTCTTCTGACCCATCTTTACTTTTTAGTAATTCCATTGATTCTTTCTTCAGACTTCAGTGGACTTTGGGAGAGCACTGGAGTGGTAGGAAGCTGTAGCAGAGGCTTCGTATCACTCCTCTTAGAGTTAGTTTTCTTATTAGAAGACTTTATAGAGTCTGAGTTGTTATCCTTTATACGTGTTTCTGTGGTCCCTAATGTTTATTATCCCTTCCCTAGAAGACATTCTACCTCTGTTGTCAGTCTGTCTACCTGTATCCCCTCTATGCTGGGAGTTTCATAAGGACATGATGCTTTTCTTTATAACTCAGTCCCAGTTTTCTTTATAACTCATGAGGGAACTGAGTAGCCTTCTCCGTGTACTTGCTAAATAATAGGCAAATGAGTGAACAATGTAGAACACTGTCCACCCAACTTAAATGTTATGTTTAATGTACATTGCCATTTAAGAATTATCTATTCTATCTTGTTTTACTTCTACGAGTTATTACAAAATTGCCCTGCCAACTCACAACAGCACTGCCCATTTCCATAGGTGGGAGAGAAGCAGCAATAATTTAAAGCAAGAGGTTAACTAATGAAGCCTACTGCTATCTAGCCTGAAAGCTGGTAACAGTAACATACCTTCAAAATTAACATGTGGATTTGAAAATGTTTTTCAAATCTTTGCTTGCTTTATGTGTTTGCTTTCTTATTAAAAACAAACAAAAGAGATAAATTTCAGGCTTCTGAAATTATTTGAAACAAAAATGAAGCTAAACTCAAGTTATCCTTAGGAAGATAATTTCCTTAAATGTGTGTTCAGGCTTATGTAAAACTCTGAAGTCTGAACGCCTGTAACAGGGCTTTGTCTTTCCCCTTCTTGCTTGTGCTTCCAGAGATGAAAAGACAGCCCAACAATGCCTTCACCCTCTGAGCATTCCCTAGCCAACCTACCTCTTTGCAGCCTTCTCATCTAAAATCCAGGGCTCTCCCCTCTCCTGTGCCCCCTCTCTTCCCTGACCTCGGCCTATCTTGTGTAATTAATTAGTTCAGTAGTAGGCCACTAACCAACTAATGGGCCATAGAGATGGAACTTTTCTCCATTAGATGATATGAATGCAGAAGCCCCCTCTTTCTCAGCTGGTAAACACTGTGGCCTGGGGCAGGCATTAGTGAGTAGTGACTACAATAGGTCTTCTGAGGTCTTTAAATGGGACAGGATTAATCAGCTTACACAGGAAATGAACCACAAAGATGTTTTAACCACTATGTCAAGCAATCACAGAAAAAGTCATCCTGATAATGGATGAGCATGCATAGCTCTGTTGTGGCAGGGCACATGAGCATCACAGACCCACATGGATCACAGATCCCATTAGCTCCTCATGAAGTCACCCACTGGGAAAGGGTTGCATGACTGTGATGAACACAGAATAGCTGAGAAACAGCTGAGGATGCTAGCCAGCCCCATACATTCGTTTCTCCTATTAGGAAGTCAAAACATTATCATTCTTCACTTAGCTCCAAAGTACATTTATAGTAAGAATGACTCGCTCTTGCATTTTTAAGCAGCAAATTAGATTTTGCTTCTTGGTTCACGACAGTATTTCATAAATAGGAGCTACTGTCTTGTCAAAGTACAAAGAATTCAGGCTTTGAGGTAAACTCTGCCCTTTGTGATTAAATGGTTCTTACCCACAGCTTCCTAGACTGCCAAATAGAAAAAAAAAATGTCCCTAGCCTAGGGTTTTAATGTTGAAAATTAGACTAACTATACGGCTGCCTTGGGGCTGGAGAGATGGCTCTGTTGTTAATGACACTTGCTGTTCTTCTAAAGGACCTACCTTAGATTCTTAGCACCTGTACTGGAAAGCTCACAACTGATTGTAACTCCAGTTCCAGAGGATCCAGGGCCCTCTTCCTGCCTGTATAGGCAATGCACACATGTGGTGCACATGCAGATAGCCAGGTGCACACAACATACACATAAATAAAAATAAGTATTTTTTTAAAGGACAC
Source organism: Sigmodon hispidus (assembly GCA_004025045.1). Classification (NCBI taxonomy): domain Eukaryota; kingdom Metazoa; phylum Chordata; class Mammalia; order Rodentia; family Cricetidae; genus Sigmodon; species Sigmodon hispidus. The sequence continues at coordinate 61,680 of PVIH01000111.1, read as the reverse complement.
TTTAAAATTCTATCCTCCTGCCCAGAAACTGCCAACTTGGAGACACACAGAGAAGAGTTTCTTTGACTTCTCTTCTCTATCACAGAGGACAAGACAGCTCTCACAGCAGGAGTGCCCCCAATACACTTCCTGCTGTTCTCAGAGCAGCATCCTGTCACAGACCAAGGTCTTTATTTTAAGGAAGGGCTGACTGTTAATCCCTGTGGAGGATACAGGCTGGGGAAGAAGTTAAGTGCAAGCTATATATGTGTTGCAGCTTTGTTCTCTTCCTTCAGGTGAGAGCAATTTGATATTCTGTGTGTAGGCATATATCCTGAATGACTATATCAACCAAAATGTTAAAACTCAAAGTACTAGTTTGTATATAAAAAAAACATAGTGTTCTTCTTCCCCCACAAGTTGACCCATGCAAAATAGAGATGCTTTTTAGAATTAACAGAGCATAAGAAGGTGACAGCATCTTGAGATGACCAGACTCACTTATCTTTTGAGATAGTTCATTCAATGAAATCATTTGAGACTCTAACACAGTCATTAAAGAAAGGAGATAACCCAAAATGTCACTGTTCTTGTGTTTCGGGAATACAGTCTTATAAAGATATAGCAACATGAACAATTTAGCCACTCAGTTCTAGAACTTTCATGATCATTTGGGGTTCATGAGATGTTCATAATGAACAAATATTTTATTGATAATTTTAACCAAATCAACCTTTCCATGAGGCAAACAAATAGACTATACAATTCCACCCTATTTCCTGCCTAAATTTACTTACCAATTGTTGCTGGTTTAGGGCATGGAGTAGACAAAACCATAGAAAACTATTAGCATAAGCAAACCAATTTCAAAAATTGGTCTCTCTGTGCCAGCACAAAATGTCTTGTAATATCTGCCTCAGGTTCTGTAGATAGAGTTTGAAAAAAAAAAAAAAAAAAAACAATAGAATTGATTCAAATAAGTTATATGTGCAAATGAGTAAGAAGTGGTTGTATTTACAAATGCCTGGTGCTGAACACACACAGGGCCATTTAGTAATTCAAAATTGTGCAGCATTAGCTCTGATATATCAAAATGTTCAAGTCAGCCTGTGTCTCAAACATTGACCAAACTTCTGTAGTAAGCAAGACTTCTCACACCACCTCCCAGACTCCCAAGGGCTCTGCCAGAAATCTGTTCCAAAGCCTTAACTTTAGTGGACTATTGGTTCCTTCACAGAGAAGAGACCCCTGGCAGCTGCTTTACCTCTGACTCAGCCTTTGCTGCCGTTTGCAAAATAGTCACCTGGGTCATCACAACAGTCACTTTCTCTACATTTTCAATCTCATTGGCACACATGAATCTAGTTAGTTACTCTGGTGGCTAGTGTGTACATTGGAAATGTCTGCAAAATCCCTGGCCTCTGCCCTATAGATGACAGTAAAATCTCACTACCTCCCAAATGCCACCACTCAGCCCACATCCCTGCTTCCTAGCCCCAGAACACTCATAAATATTTCTAGACTTTGTCAAATATGCACTGGGGGAAAATTGCCCCCGTTGACAACTTCTGCTCTAAATGGAAAGTTTTGAGTTCTCTTGAGCAAGCCTGGCCAAGAGTTGAGCATGGCTCAGAGAATGTTGACTCTCTTTGGAAACCCACTGTTGGAGACGGAGCTAGCAGGGAGGATCAGCCTACAGTATACTAGCACATCCATTTTTGCTACATAAAAATAAACTTCTAAAGCCAGAGGCGGCTCTGTGTGTTGACTTCAGAGCTGTGGCAGTGTTAATCCCATTCCCAATTATCCTTCCTGCTACCCAGGGCTTCCAAAAACAAACTTCATCCCAGATAAAAATACATTGCTGTTGCGTTACCTTCTTCCTCGGCAGCCTTGGGTTTTAGTACAGCAAGTTCATGGGGAGATGAAGGGAAGAAAGTCTGCTTGTCTAACACAAGCTTGCTTTCTAGAAGGACTCAATTTATTTCTGAATGTAGATGATTTTTTTCTCGGCAAACAATCTCTTGGCTTCCCTTCTCTGTGATACAATGATGCTGAATTGGAAATGGAACCACGTAGCAAGGTTGCACAATTCAGGAAAGTGTATTTTGAAACCAGACTGACATTTTTGCTGAAAGTAGTTACCCTGTGCAAGGTCATAAGACTTTAGCAAGTGTAAAAGCTATACATAATTCAATTGTAGACCTGTCCCAGGCTTTGATTTACCAGACTAATAATAAGAATGTATTAGATCTTTGAAATCAACCCCTTCACAGCATTTAAAGTGAGGGGTTGGGGAGGCACCAACACCAAATGGAAAGAGAGGAAGCTGAAAGATGCCCATATAGGACAATTCTTTAAAAGACAGGCTTCTCAGGAACATTTTTGTACCCCATTCTGTCTACTGCTCATTTCTTTTTGGATTCCGGTAACATTTTCAAATGCAAAAATGACCTTTCCTACCTCCATTCTTTCCAGCATCCATCACAAGGAAGGTTTGAGGAGAGTGCTTACCCTGTGAGTAGAGCCATTCCAGCACCAGGGGTATGTCACAGCAAATGCCACAGACCGAGGCTGCTGTTCCCAAACTCTCTTTCTAGTCAAGGAAGATGAATAGATAAATAGATAAATAAATAAGTTCCATATGTCAAGGAATACAATGAAAACACAAAAAAAGCCCTGGATGAAGGTAGAGGCACTATGATCGGGTGATCTGACAGGCCTGACCTGAGATGAGGAGGTCTGGGATGAGGAACCCAGGATTAGGAACCTGGGGATTACCTGGGAGAGGCAGTGTAGGAAGGAGGGATAGCATGGGAGGGTCAGGCTGGCTGAGGGGACAGTGCAGTGGGTACAAAGGCCAAAAGTCAAAAACAAATATGGTTTAGAATAAACATCACCTTCCTAAACTTTTCAAAACCCAAAGTACCCCCTTCCTCCTCCCATTCAAGAAAGAAGATTCTAACTGCTCTTGAACTATGAAATCATTTTTCTAAGCATCTATTCAATAAACCTTTCCACTGGGGAGACTAATCAACCTCTAACATGAATCCAAGCCTCAGTCATCCCTCCCATCCCCAAACATACTCTTACATAGTTCTTCCTAATTCCTCTGAGTGCTCAGGGCACAGTGCATTACTGGCTGCCCTCCCCATATACCCTCACCTGACCCACCAACAAAGACTATAAAGCTTTGACATGCCAGGCCCTAAATCACTCCTACTCCAGTGAGCATGCCTACTTACTGCCTCGATTAAGGTATAGGGTCCACTGGCTCCTGCTTTTAGTCTAGAAATCTGGCTTCCACACAGCATCCAGGGTTCCTCTTTGAACCACTGGACAGATGAAATCGCTTTCTTGCCTAAGACCTTCCTAAAGTTCTCATTTCAAAACATCCAGTCACCTTGCCCTTCAAAAGCCCGTCGCTACCTGGCTCTGTGACCTCTATGGCATCTTCTCATTCCACAGTCCCCCAGTCCAAACTCTTCATGTTACTCCATCTACACTGCCCTCTAGTTCCCTTCCATGGAGCTTTACTCAAGCTTCCCAAAGGTGAGCAGGTACCGAGCAGGGTTCTCCTTCTATTATTAGAGTCTCTTCTCAAAGGTCAATAACCTGCAAGGCTTCCCTAAGCATCCTAACACTGAGCCCCTCATGTCCACACAGGCTGTCTTCATATCTTCTATGATTTTCTTCCCAGCACCTTATATAACTGAATGTGCCTTTTAGTCAAAAGCTAGCTCTCATTTGCTACTCAACCCTGTATGCTGAAGAAATTGAAGAATTAAGTAATCACACATGGATATTGCCATATCCTATCGAGCACTGGAAGTCAGTGCAATTGTTCACTTTAAGAACATTGCTGAATTTCAAATCGTGATACTGTGGGAAATCTGGGAACTACTTTAAAAAGATGTAATTCTAACCTTTTGAGAAATTAGAAGTTGGGAGAAAAGAACATACCACATTAAATATTGATTATGATTTAGTAATACAAGTGGTATGATTGGATTGTGTTGTATAGGATTTCAAAAAGAGAACAAGGCTAGAGGATTCTAGGAACCCATGAGAATGAGGGGTAGAAAGAAACATAGTTCAAATGGGCAAACACTGGAGAAGCCCAAAGGAAATGTAGAATTCTGGAAGCGAAGCAAGAGGCTGAGTGAACTGGTGGCTTGAAGACAACTGAACACTGCCTTGCTTACCGTCTCTCAGGGAGAGCAGACAGAGGATAGTGGGGGGTTTTGAGAGGTGTCTGTGAACTGTGGGAAGCAATGTACTCAGCTGAATTCCAACCTCATAAACTAGGATTTGGAAGAACTCCTCTGAAAGACATGCAGGAGAACATGGAGTTCATGAGGCACAAAGTGGACTTTCAGCTAGTATCAAGCTGAGGTGATGGCCTTGAGTCACCATGACCTGTGGCCTGTGCTATCACCTGATACATAGTTACAGACTTAAGTCCCTAACCTGAAGATCTTAAGTTCCACAAGATTTTGATGTGTACTCCAGGTGAAGACCACAAGTCAAGCCTTAAAATGTGCATTTAGAAATGAGTTTAGCAGGTGCTGAAGAGATAGCTGAATTGTTAAGAGCACTGTCTGTTCTTCCAGAAGACCTGGCTTTGATTTCCAGCAACCCACATGGCAGCTCACAGCTGTCCATAACTCCTGGTCCAGGGAATCTGATGCCATCTTCTGGTCTCTGTGGAAATTAGACACACTCATGGTGCACACACACACACACACACACACACACACACACACAATGTGTATGTGTATGTATATATACTTGCAGGCAAATACTCATGCTCATAAAATAAATCAATAAATAACTTAAAAAGAAAATGATATGGCAGAGATGAAGCAGCCTGCTTAGGCTCTTGTAAGATATCAAAGGTGGTTCTAAGAACAGATTGCAGAACCTTTAAAGCTTAACAGAGGGCTTATGAGATTAAATAATAAAAAGTCAGGCACTGGGCCTTCAGAAAATTATTCAACTATTACATCAAACTATAAAGTAGCCATCATTTTCTCTATGTAATCTGGATTCATGAAAGATCAGAAGATTTATCTAGCCATTAATTTGGTCAATAAATATTCACTGAGCATTTATTATGTCACTGGTCTTGCTCTAGTGTTCCTGGTAAACAAAGCCTGACAGTTATAAAGCATCATATGGGAGCTCTGAGAGAACTGGGCTGTTCTAGGAACATAGGCAGTCTGTCCAGCTTTGGGCTTCAGGGGAGGGTTCCTAGACAAAGCAGTATCTTAGCTGAATGATGAGGAATAGTTAGAATGTAATGATGTTTTAGTGTGGGATACAGAAGAAAGAATTCAGATGAAAACAGGTAATCCAGGAGTATTACACTCCGGTGACTTCAGACCCATGCATGCCACATATCTCTTGGTAGTGGTCATGAGTGGGCCATCATGACCTCCATCATTTCTCTTTGTCAGTATATGCTTTCATATACATACCCCTTTTATACATACTTTAACATATCCTCTAATACACATAATCCCAGCTTGCCTTTTTAAAATATTTATTTGAGGATTTCACACATGTGTACATGTATACATTATATTTGAATCATTTCTACCCATATCTTTCTACAACTTTTACCTATATCATGACTTCTTCTATAATTCATGACCCCTTCTATGATCACACACATATACAACCTACTGAGTCCAATTAGTATTGCCCTTGTTTGCATGTGCTTAGGGGTGACCCCTTAGGATTGGTGTTTCATCCTTGAAAAAAATAAAAGGTGTTTTCCCTCATGAGTCACTGATTGCCTATAGCTCACCGTCTAGGGATAGAGCCTTGTGGAATTTTCCTCCATTTATGCTGGCTTGTCAACTTGGTGAGATCTTTGTAGTCAGCAGTATCATTGAGAGTTCATGGAAGCAGCACCCCTATCATATCCCAAAGACATGATCTCATAGCAGTCATCTGGATCCCCAGGCTCTTACAATCCTTCTGTCCCTTCCTGTGAGATGGTCCCTGAGACTTAGGTGTAGGGGTGGAGTTATTGATTTACCATTTGGGTCTGGACACTTCATGGTCACTCTACATTTTGATCAGTTGTAAAGCCATTAGTCTCAGTCTGGGGTAAAAAGAAGCTTCTGCACAGAGATGTGAGAGCTGCCCTCTCTATGGCTGGATGAATCATTTAGAAGGCTTTAGTACTTTGGGACTCTAGTACTTTAGTATCAGATTACTCTAGTTATTACTTTAGTAATTTGGTACTAGAAGATTCTCCTCTAGGGCCTACGACTTTTCCAGGCATAGTTTCTTGTCTAGGTTTAGTCTTGATCTAAATATGGGTTTTAGATCAAATTAAATAGTTGTTGGTTGCCCTCACAATACAAATGTCACTATTGTGCTACTGAGGATAGCTTGCTGGTCTTGTGATTCTCAAGCTGTATAGCTGGGTAGGACTGTTGATACCTTTTCTCCCTTGGTAGCCTACATGGTACCTTTCAAGGTTATGAAAGCTAGTCCTCAGGAATGAAACTTCCAGGTCTATACCAGGATGGCTTGTTCAAGTCCTGTGACTGAAATATGGTGTCTTCAGCACTGGGAAATTATATACATGGTCTAGAAAGTAACTGCAAACAATTGATAGTCTATATTGTTTGTCGGAGTCTCCTGGACCCCTCTGAACAACTTGAAGGTAGGTATTCTTTGCCTGGCATTGAATATTTTCTTAGCTAGCCTATGGACCCTTGGGGGAATGGTTATCCCACTATGTGGGGTAATGCCATTAAAGCCATATGTATGAAGGGGCTAGAGAGATGTCTCAGTGGTTATTTACACTACCTGCTCTTCCAGAGGACCTAGGATCAATTCCTAGCACCCACATGGAAGACTACAACTATCTGTAAATCCAGTTCCAGGATATCTGATGCCCTCTACTGGTCTCCATGGGTACCAGGCATGCATGTGGTACACAGTCATACACATGGGCAAAATAGCCATATATATAAAGTAAAAATAAATAAGATGTTTTTAAAATTATATTCATTTATGTCTGTCTCTTTCTCTTTCTCTACCTATGTGTGTGTGTGTGTGTGTGTGTGTGTGTGTGTGTGTGTGTATGTGTTATGTGAGCTTATAAAATAATAGGCTTCCCTGTGGGCTTTGCAGACATACTTAGTGTGCTCCCCTCCACCCTCCCTCTCTACACTGTAAGATAGACATGTTTGCAGGACTAAGTGCCTTAGAGAAAATTAACTTTCCTTACTGCATTCCCACTCTGTGTTTTGGCTAAAGCTAGGCACATAATGGTTGCTCAGGAAATATTTACAGTTTTGCATTACCACCTTGCACCTTAAATAAGAATGTCTGAACAGATATTTATATTCCTGTGGTTTAAATGCAGCTATATATATCTGACCTCTACCCATTTGCAGCACCTTGCAAATGTGTAATTGATTAAATGCTTCACTTTTGCTCTTTAAAGATAAACAGGAAACTCCACATTTTCTGCAGCAGGGGCCTTGCTGGAACTCTTTCTCTGGCTCAATAGTGTTCTATTGTTATGAGCAGAACATCAATATAATTAACATAAGAAGCCCTTAGAGGCCAATTTTAAGTGAAACCACATTTAATTGCAGGTATTTCCTTTATTCCCCAAGATGATGATAACTTTCCAATTGGGCATATAAAATGTGTCAAAATCCTCACAACGTCAATCTTTTTTAAAGCAAAATTATATAGTCTACCAATTTCCAGAAGTACAGAATTACTTTGACTAGCTGACCAAAACAAAGTGAAGAAGAAAGGTGAACCAGGGGGCCAAATACTCAGAGAAGAAAATCAAATCTAAGTTACAATATGCTCTGAATTTCCTGTTTCCAAGCCATACTGTATATGTTCTTTGAAAGTAGTGTTTTGCTGCAACAGAAATCTCAAGATCAATAACAATTTCTTTTCATTTCTATGATCTTCCATGGCCTAAATCCATGGTGTTAAGAAGACAGGGTCATCATGCACGTAACCCCATATTACTGATAGTCTATATATATACATATATATATATATATATATATATACATTAATCAAAGCAGTGAATGGCCAATGATTAGGTATTTGCCAAGGCTCCTGATGTGTGAAGAGGAAATTCTAGAGTCATGAGGGACAAGCAGAACAGGACAGCACTTCAACTTCTATTACAGAAATTCCACAAATTAATGAAGAATGGATTATTTATTAAGAAATTCTACAGGGAAATTACTTCACGGATACAGAACAAGATAAATTCAGTTGCAGAGTCCTTGGAAGACTGGGCATCCATCCGATGAGCTTGCTTCACACTATCTGACCCAGTCCTCATCAGGAGAGAGAGAGAGAGAGAGAGAGAGAGAGAGAGAGAGAGAGAGAGAGAGAGAGAGAGAGGTGCTGCATACATGTATCCCAGATCTTAAGCTGGCTCAAAGGCCACTCCCTAGAGCTGGTACCCAAAGGTCATAGGTGGAAGGGTACATGTTTTCCAGAATTTACACTAGCTGAAAGGCCACGCCCTAAGGGCTTGTATTTCAAGGCCAAAATGGAAAGATGTAGTGTTCCCTGCTACAAACTTCTCTGAAGTTCTGAGTCAGCTTCCCTTTATCCAGCAAGTAGCTCAGCACCCCCAGTAACTTGCTCTCACTGTAGCAAGTGCTGTGCAAGCTAACTATGACCAGAGCAAGGTACAGATGATCTCTCCTCCAAATACACCTGAATTGTGAAGTTTGCTTCGTGCCAATTCATTCAGAGCCATCCTTTCCTTTCACGGAGTCTTAGAGTTGAGACTTAATAAACACTTTTCAACCTGCCACAAGGTCACTGCTATGCTTTTCTGCACCAACACATCTCACTCCACCCCCGGCAAAATCTCTATATTGCTTTGCCTGTGAATATAGGTTTTAATATAATTTCATATAGGTTGATTGATATGCAGCCAAACATGTTTCCATATATGTGTATATGAGAGTTTTGGAGGATCTAGAGGGACTCTTTTTCATTTTATTTTGTTGTTGTTGGTTTGGGGGGGGCATTGTTTTTCTTTTTGAGATAAGGTCTTACTGTTGCAATCCATATTGGATTCAAAGTTGATGTCTTGCTATAGCCTCCTGACAGCCAGGGTTACATATGTACACCATCAACCCTGCCGCTGTGTTAAGTACATGTTTAAACTAAGGACCACTTAAATATAATTTGCTTAAGAACATAGTTATGCCAGTTTGACAGAATAACTGTACATTCTTGACCATGGTTAGGAGGATTAATAATTGCTTACTACTCTATCCTTGGTATCTAATATGGATGAGTTTACAGTTGGCAAGATACAGAATGTTTTCATTTGTAGTCTATCTTTCCACTATTTCTTATAAAAACTCAAAAGAACTACAAGTATTTATAACAAGAAACAAAGAGCAAATATTAATTAATATTTCATACTTCTCTTGTCCCCTCATATGGGCAATGGTGTTTAACTGATAATTCTAGCAGTGTGAGCTTGAGGAGAAAGAGAAAATAAAGCGATCACTTCTTCTTGAACTATGATTAAACAACCTTGACCCATAAATCCTGTCCTCAGATAATAGGAGTCTGTACCCATTCACTAATGACACTGTGTATGCATCCTGGAGAGAGCATTATTCAGATTGTCCCAGCACTGGGGCTATTTGCTGTCCTCCCTCCCACCTTCCTCTGGAGCTGACTGAGTTCATGAACACCTTTGGTGAGGGTGCTGGGCTGAGCATCCCAGCGTTCAGAACTTCTGATGTAAAGGAACGTTTTTATTAATGTCTACTTCAAATGTTATCATTTCTCTCTTCAGGCTATTTCCTTGTCTACATGGAGATTCAGAATAATTTCCTTCCTCCATTACATTGTCCCTTGGAGGTATTTTATAATCAGAGTACATGTTCCTCTCTCTTTCTGAGGCTTTTTTTTCGTTCCAGGCAAAATGTGTTCAATCTCTCTGGCGTAGTCCTCTGTCTCTCCTGTCACACCAAATGTCTCTTATATGTTCCCAACATGGACAGAACAAAGAAGCATTATAATTTAAGTTCTGGGGGGGAGGTGTACTATAGTGTTTCTTATCCTACCTGGTATCTGTGTGTTTGTGTGTGTGTGTTTTCAGTCATTTGAAATGTAAAATAACAATTTGAAGTCCCAAAACTGTTATAAAATGCTGTCTGTCCTTTGGCACAACCACAGCCATTTCAGTCTTGATATCAAAGCACCTGTGATTACTTCTGTGACAGCCTGGCAAGATCAGGCCCATTAACAGTACCTCATAGGAAAAAAAACACGAGGAGTCCAGTAGACCCTCAGCTAAGAAGCCAGCTACAAGTACTCCTACCTCAATTACATGTCTCTGGAGTGCGAGAGATCACAGGAGGTAGAATGTTGACTAAGGGGGAACTGCATCCATCTCCCCTCTTTTCAGTAATGTAGCTGTTGAGGGGTCGCCCATGCTTCTGGCAGCAATCCCAGTTAAACTTATTGCCTTACCAAGCTGGTCTTAAATGGATGGGATTATTTTTCTGGTCTGTTGCTGATGTTCTATGTAGGATAAAAACGCTCTTTGTTCATCTATACCTTGGAGAAGTAACAGAGTAGATTCCTAGCACTATGGAAAATATAGAAACTTGACCATTGAAATAATATGTTTCTGATTTAAGCCTTTCTATAAAGATCGCTGAGTCACTACCTCTTTGACTTCTGCTTGCTGCCATTACAAACCTTTCTCTTCCTGCTTGGCAGTGTGATCAGTCCCGCAGTGCTCAGCAAAGTTCAGGTCACCCCTGAGCATCCTTTGCTACTCACACTTTATTTACTCTCTGTCTAAGTCTGCATTTCTGCTTTTATTAATACCATCCCACTTTGAAGTTCTGGCCTTTTATTTTGTAATACCTCTTGTGCTCAGTACAGATTCATAAATATACAATAAGCAATTAGCATATTTTTACCATAGAACAAAAAACTAAAACAAAGAAAAAGCAGTTCCAATAGATTAGTTTCAATCACAGAGCTTTCGAAAGCATGCAATCAGTCTAGAATGTTTTAAGTGTCGGTTAATTACTTATTAATTGTCAGTGGTCCTGGTTTTTCTTGTTATCTGACACATTTAGAAAAGAAAGTATTCCCAGGAAGATTTTCTTTTGTAGATAAATACAATGTATATCTAAAATTTTATGGGAAAGCAAGAAAACCAGAAAGCTATGGTGTGGAAAACAAAAGTAAGTCAGAAAAAATTGCTGTAGCTATTGTAAAGGCCCACTGTCTACTCACAGTCAGGACAGTGCTTCAGGGATACACACAGGCAAATGGGGAACCCAGAAACATACTCACATAATGCAAGCAGCTGATTTTGGACAGATGTTAAAAAGAAAACTGGTCAGTGTGAAAAGTAGATGTCACCAATACAAAAGATAAACACAACTCAAGCCTTTCCCCTGATATGAAAAATGCTCAAGATTGTTGTGGGCTTAAATATAAAACTTACAGAGGAAATGTTTGGAGACTAGGTTTTTGCAGAGTCCTTAGAACTGACTCCAAAAGTATAATTTATTTGGGGAAATTGACAAGGTTTATTTCATCAAACCTAAAAGGATTGCCCTACAAAAACTCAAACATGAGAAAAGGAAGCTGCAGAGTAGAAGGAAATATTTTCAAAACATCACTTCTAACAAAGGCCTGTTATGGACAGTGTATGATGAACCACCAGACAGCAAGTAGAAATTACAGCGCTGCAATTAGAAAGTTGAAAAAGGTACAAAGTATACAGGTAACAAAGTAAAAAAATAAATAAATAAATAATATTCAATGCTTTGTAGCCATTCAAAGAAAGTTCATACTATCACAAGTTATCATTTCCTACCTGTCACAATGGTTTAAAGAAGTGGTACTACCAAATATGTCAAGACTGATGGGAATTTAGATAATTTTTATGTTGCTAGTCAAATGCAAAAGTGGTAATTTCTTTACAAATGAAGCGTGCAGAAACTGCACCACTCTGATCAATAATCTGGAGCATTATCTCCGAGAAAGGAAGGCATGTCACACACAAACCTGTACAGCAACCTCTGTAGTCATCATTTAATCTGTAGTGACTAGGAAAAGTGTAGATATCCTTCAACAGCACGTGACCAAACAAACCACCTGGGAGAACATCCATTCCATGGGTTAAGACTCAGTGATGGAAACAAGCAGAACCCCTGATCCAGTCAACAGCCTGAAGACCTGGAGAATTAAACTGGACAGACTCAGTGACAAAATGATTTCACTATAGACATAACAACTGTTAAGTGATAAAGTTGTGAAAGTGGAGAGCACACTTATGGGCGACTATGAGTTAAAGGGTGTGTGTATGTGTGAGTGCATGCGTGTGTGCATACATGTATGTGTGTCCCTGTGTGTGTGTTCCTGTGTGTATGTCTGTGTGTGTGTGTCCCTGTGTGTGCGTACTCTGTGAGTGTGATTATAAAAGAGCAGCAAGTGCTCCTAAGTTGATTGGAAGATATGTTCTGTGTCTGAACTGTAGAGAAAGACATCAATATTCTGACTAAGATAGCACGCTCTTTCATTGCAAGATGTTATCACTGGCAGAGACTAAGGAAAAGTATTTCTGTATATTATTTCTCAGAACTCCATGTGAATCTACAATCATCTCTGAATAAAAATTTTAGTTGATAAAGAAATTATATTATCAAATTGTAAGGCTTAAATATAGCGAAAAGAGAAAGAGTTAGCCTTGATATTAATTTTGTCCTCTTGGTTTCTCTGTAAGGTTTGCGCGGTGCCATTGCCTTTGCCCTGGCCATCCGCAACACGGAATCTCAGCCCAAACAGATGATGTTCACCACCACCCTGCTCCTCGTGTTCTTCACTGTCTGGGTATTTGGAGGAGGAACCACCCCCATGCTAACGTGGCTTCAGATCCGGTAAGTGACCCTACCAAAAGGAGCAACTCATTGAGAGGTGTGGCTGGCTTGTTCCATTTCTAGTAAGGCTGACTTGGTTGGGAGTGCAATGGTAGATCTGTACCTCAACTGTCCCTAGGGCTCTGGTGACCTTCACTAACAAGTGAAGTGATATAACTACCATATACTGAGCTAATTTTTTTTTACAATCTTGGAATGATGTCTGTTTTCAAGCTCTTCTACAAATAAAATTATTCACCTGTGACTTCTTCCATTCAATGACATTAAAGTTCAGTGTGATACTTATAAAAATAAATGAAACACACATATGTCCCCAAGATACCCACAATCTAGGACTGTTAAAAAAAAGGCAATGAAATTAACAAGAACTTGGATTTGCTTTGTATTTAAGACCTCCCAGCACTGGTGCTTAAGATAGGAGAAAATGCTTAACATATATTTCGTGAGAGAGCCCTGTGGTTTTCAAAGGGGATGCTGGAGATATACTTTCTCACAGAAAAGAAAGTCAATGTCCCAGTCAGAAACCCTCTAATAAGCACTGTCTACAGCAGGCTGCTACAAATCCAGATTGTAGGGGTAGCAGACAATTAGATAAAAGTGAATAGCTGATACCAATTTGGAAAATGAATACATAAATAAAAGCAAATGTTATTGTCTTTATTTAAATGTTTTTGACCCCAGGTTCCCAATTTCATGTCCCAGAAGGTAAGGGACATTTTATTTCTCATATCCATACATCATAATGGTCATCTCCAGTTCTTAACTATTCTCTAGGACAAACCCACCATGTCTAACAGGAAAAGATCCTTCTAACTACAAAGAGTTTTGGAGAAGCCTCATATTAACAGGGACTGAGTTTTTGGCAACTTTGTATGGCATGTTGATTATAATAAAAATAAATAAATAATTCATGAAAACTTAAATGAATATAACTATAAATACAAATGCTTTTGATACACATTTGAAAGAATTTTCCTCATTTGGCAAAGAAAAAAGCAGATGCAAGCTTCACACATTTAGTATAAGGAGGCTTATGTGTAAACCAGGCCAAATGGCAGTGAATTAAACCGAATTTCAGGAAAAAGGACCCCATGGACTACTGTGAATATTACTAAACACACAAAAGCACTTAGACCAAAGGTGAACAGTGGGCGTTCTGAAATGCTCGAATTATTTTCTAGCCATATAAATGTGGCCTGCAATTTCTTTCACAGTGGTGGTTACCTGAAGGCTCCTATGGATGAGTACACACATTGCATTAAACTCTTAAGTATTGGATCCCCTGCAAATCATTAGTGAGACAGTTGTGTGTTCAGATTTCTGGAAAATAAAATTCAGTGGGTTGGATCCCTGTGTGGAAAAAATGAGGGTATAGAAGGCAGAGCTTACAGGAAGTGAATCTCCATTGAAATATCAAATACACATTCAAAATACTCTATGGAGTACATAAGGAAAAGATGTCAACGTTTCCTTAAAATAATCGAACATAATTTGTTTTCTATGATTTCTTTTCTTACACTCAAGTTATCCCCAAAATATGGTAACATATTTTGTTTAGCCAGCTCTTCTACAGAGCTTTCCAGTAACATTAATGGCCTTCCCACAAGTGTCATAACTTACATAGTCTCTGTTGTCCAGTTAACTGGGGAGAAAAAATGTCTAGTAGTGGACCTTAGATTGGCTAAACCAGTTATCCAGGTGACAAGATAAGGTTGATTAAAAAAAAAAAAAAAAAAAAAGGAGGTGATGTTAGACATGGAATCCAGGAGAAGATGCTTAAAGACCAATTTAAGTCGATGTCATTCTCTCCCAAGATTATAACATGGGATCGCCTCATGGAGCTGCCCCCTTTTGGGGAAGGTTCTAGAAGGAAAGGCCCAGTGAATCAGCACCAGATCTGGTCACTAACCAGTATGAAGAGAAGCATGAATAGAATCATGACGTTTGTAGGGAAAAGAAGTAACAGAGATTCAGGTACATGGAAAAGGTGATGTTCTCAACTGAAAACCTGAAATCAAGGCAGAAACCCCAGAGACCAATCCTAAGGAAATCTAAAGGAGAACACTGGAGGGTATAGACATGAAGATGTTCAGAAAGTTAGCCCAGGCAGATGAAATTCAAGGCAACAAGAATATTTAAAGACCAGGAAGGTAAAAAGAATACATATGCAAAAACATAGATGTGTGATTGTTTTGTTTCAACCGTGTTATAGTGATCTTGTCATAGGCTCCAATCTCCTGGTTTATGATGTTGTTAAGAAAACCATCACACATGTGTCTCAACTTCCAAACTCACAGCTGCCCACCCCTGCCCTGTGTTAGCAGGGCCTGCTTCTTCACAGTACAATGCTGCATTCACCAGCACTCATGGCAGACACTTTCCATAGAACAACAGCATGCAAGCTTGACTAAAATGACGCCAGTGGCAAAAGCTGGGGGGCAGGGTGCGAATGTGATCCCATACAAGCCCTACATTCTTGCTAGCATATGATTTGTTTACATATTATAAAAGCCCTTTTCTTCTTGACTATTTTCTTCTCTTAAATTATTTGGAATGTTCTTGAACTAGATTTTCTCTATCAATTCCTATAGATTTTCACCCAGTTCCAAACTACCCTAGGAGGGGGTAAGGAAAATGTTCTTCATCGGTAACAATTAGTAGCAATAGCATCAGTTTCTTTTTGATAGACATGAGGTAAACAGCAATGGTCATATCATAGAGACACAAATAAAGATCTCCACCTTTGGGGCAAGCTTGTAAATCTGGTCCTATCCAGAGTGCAAAGTTCTTGACTTAAAGAAAGTTCATTTCATAAAAAAAGAATAGTAATAATAGTGAAATATATTTAATGAAACAATTTAAAATAAATCTGGTGTTTGTTTCTTTTTAAATTCTAAAGGAAAAGGACTCCTCCCTTGTCATTTTTGAGGCAAAAAGAAAAGCAACTTCATCTTGGTTAGTGTCCAGCTTTTCCTTCCTGTGAGGTACATGAACACCACAGTGAAGAAACTCAGCACATAGTTTACAAAGACCCTCAGATGGTAGGCAGGAAGCCAGCAAGGTGAAAGGTCCCAGGCTCTTCCCATCCTCCCTCACAGAGGCCAGTAAAGAGGATAACCAACCCAAAGTTCACATGTGCTTAAATGAGCACCAAAGCCCAAGAGGCAGCTCTGTGGAGGTGGCACTACATAATTAACTGGGGTGGTAATGCCTTTCTAGGTTTAGGGCATCATGTGGGGCTTTCAGCAAATGGTAAATGAGAATGAGCTCAGAGCACAGGGTGAGCCTTTGCCTCACTTCCCAGATACAGATGCAGGCCTTGCCTTTTCATGAACTTACACTAAATCTCAGCTGGGAATCACAGCTTCACTTACAAATGTAGAACAGAACTTGCCTCTCAGACAACATAGCCAAGCACTCTGTTGATGATGATGAATGATGGTGGCATCTAATTGTAGCCATCTTTAACTGCATAATTAACCGTTTTGTGTCAGATATTAGATCATAAAATCCAGACACCAAGCCTCTTTGTCTAGTTCTCTAAACTCTAAAAGAGAGATGATGGTAGTAGCTACTTCTGAGCATGGGTGAAGCTTGGCAATGTGGCATCATTGTGGGGCTGCAGAACCAGTGAGCCCAACAGCTTCAGCCGAAAGCTCATGCCCCCAGATAATGAATGCATTCTGCTCCCGCCTGCATAAGGGAGCTCATTCTGAATGTCTGCAGACTATCTTGATTAACATACATTCTGGGGGAAAAGGGAAGAAAGAGGTATACATTCATGAAAAGACAGACCTGCTAAAAAAACACAAAGCAAAACAACAACAAAAAAAATCCGAAAACAAACAAACAAACAAACAAAAAAACAAGCACAGAAAGTCTCTACTGGGTAGGCTCACTTTTGTTATAGAGATTCTCTATACACTCTTTTTCTGTGAGCTGCAACAGTTAAAATTCAACAATGCAGCCCAGCCCTGACCCAAACTTCCTAAAGGAGGAAATCTGTCTTCCTCAGCAACAACCTAGAATTAAGGCAATTACAGGAATTTATTATTCTTCCCCATTCAAGCCAAGCCATCTCATACTCTCTTTCCCAAATGAAGGAAACAAAATTGCATACGCTTGCCTGTGTTCCTTTCAGGGAAATAATTTAGATAGTGTGACTCCTCCAGTGTTGATATTTTACTTATATATTTAAAATTGATTCTCGGGTTTTGGGCAGAAGGCATGCAAAAATGCTTTATCACTACGAAGTTTTATGATAAGTTATCACTAGAATGTTAGATAACAAGAGTTCTGTTCTTAATTTTATACATCTATATTCATATATATGTGTGTGTGTATATATATATATATATTTTTTTGAAGGTTAAGTACAAGTGGTTACACATAGATTTCCTGTATTCCTGAGGCAAGGAAACACTAATTTAATACAGTGGAGGTATGCTTATAATAAGTTCTCTTACTATTCATCTATTTGGTTTCCTCCCTAGCACCCAAGTTCCCAAGCATGCTTAACAATTTCCTTCACTGAGAGATTAATGCAGGAAATAGCCTGCATATGTGTGTGTGTGTGTGTGTGTGTGTGTGTGTGTGTGTGTGTGAGAGAGAGAGAGAGAGAGAGAGAGAGAAATAGTAGTAGTAGTAGTAGTAGCATAAATTTGGGTTGTAATAAATGAGACCCAGAGCTAAATATTAGAAGAAGGCTGAAATATCATAGAGAGGAAGCACCAGAGTTAGTTCTCACCAAACTGTCTTGCAACTTTCTCAGTCTTACACCTGGTCTCTTCTGCCTGTGGCTTCTGGCAGTCACTTCTGTTTCTGGCTGGTTTCTATGAACCCTTATACACCCTATCTCATCCAGGTTAGGATTAAAAGTGTGTAGCCTTGAATTCACAGAAACAGAAAAAGTTTATGGGATAAAAGATGTTGGTCATCACTCCCTGCTTTCCCTGTGCTGAGATTAAAGGTGTGTGTGATTGACTCAGCTGTTTATCTATATATTTAAGGATCAAGGATTTCCTGAGCTCTCTGCTTAGGATTTGACTGTGTGGCCTCTCTGATATCCCAGGATTTATTAAATATTTAACATATATCCACATATGGGTGTGTCTGTGTTGTGTCATTCCCTGCCTCTAACTCCTAGAAGTGTGGACTATGAACTCCAAATTCAACCTCTTGTTCCTTAGTTTTCTTATCTATAAGATAAGGGTGATAACAATAATAATATCACTTTGGAAGTTAGGAGCATTAGGTGTTAAGTGTACAAGAATTTAAAGCATGCAACAAATTCCTAACAAATACTCAAAGGATACCTATGTGCCTTTTCTTAGCCACATACTTACTGCTTATTGTGGTAAGCACATGAATTCAGTGTTATTAAGTGGATGCATTCGTGAAAGCTTGCTTCCTTGGAAAATAGAAGGAAGTCGTCTCTAGAGAGTTTAGTTCATTTCATACTGTAACTACATTCATCAACTTTAGAGACAAGTCCTACTTAAGCATTCAAAATGATAGATTTCATTAAAACTTCACAAAAACCCACTATGGTTGTCCAACAACTGAAAAGGAGGCTTTTTCAAGAATATGCTTTTATTTTCATCTTCACGTAGTAAGCCTTGCTTATACATCTTCCAGATATCTGATTTGTGTCATTTCATCAATTTATATTTTATGTTTATGTCTTGTATTGATTTTAAACCAGCATGCACACTTTATAGCAAGTTGTCTCAATCAAAAGACCTGAGAAATATATTGTCTCATGAAACATGGGCCACCAGTTCACTCACTGAAATAGAATTAAAATTTCTGTTTCTCACCCACTGCTTCCTTTTAGAAATTATTTTTGTGCTTTCTATAGATTCTTCTATAATGATTTTGAAATCTATCTATTTATTGCTAACACTAATCTTATTTGGCATATTAATTATAGCTGTTGGATGACTCTAGAATCTACTGCTGACCTAAAGGAATGGCATGTTTATAACTAGTGGTGTGAGTTACCTGCTCCTATGTTCTCAGCACTACCTGGGTGCTTTACTGTGCTGTGCTTATGGATACAGAATCTCTCTGGTTTCATAGATACATTCTTCACCACCACAGTCTTCAGCCACGCCCTACTAACCCTGTTCTTATGTATTTTATCTGAACAGCAGCATCAATGAGCTTCACCCAAGCATCTGCGTTAAGTTTACCAAACAACCACATTCCACTCCCTGGAAGGCAATGTGTTTGTTAAAAGAAACCATCCAAAACAGTTGCCTTTTAAAAATAACAGACATATATTTATGTGAAACATAAACTCTGGCAAAAGTGACTTCACTGCAATTTGTGGAACTTGTTATTCAAGGGTAAGGAAAAGTTCCCAGTCCTGGCTAAAATAGAGCATTCATGCTTTCTCCAGTATCTCCCAGGAAATGCAACTCAAAGCACTTGACCCAAAACAAGTAGCAATTAAGTGAAGACTCTAAAGGCAAATGGTAGAAACCAGCCTAGAAACCCATTAACAAATGAGCAGATACAAAAAACCTGTCATACACAACATGGTGAAATTTTATTCTACCATAACAAAGAATGAAATCACAGCATTTGCAGGAAAAATGGATGGAACTGGGGTCATTATGTTAAGCAAAATAAGCCATAATTAGAACAAATTCCACATTTTGTCTCATATGTAAATTCTAGATGTGTGTGTGTGTGTGTGTGTGTGTGTGTGTGTATGAGAAGGGGTGTGGGGGGTTCCTGAAAGAAGGATCATGATAAGGAAGGAAGGGGACCAAGGTGGTAGTAAAATGCTTGCAATGAGAGCCGGTGGAAACAGGAGGGAGACCAGGAACCAGAGATCAGGAAAGACGAGGGCAGTGGGGAAGAGGGGAAAATAAAACAAAATATTTCACCGGCATATAAAAATAATACAGTGAAACTTACCACTTTATATCCTAACTTTAAAGTTAGTAACAAAGAGAGAAAGAAAAGTAAAAGCAAACGATAATAGACGGGGGAGTAAACCAATTCTTGGGCCAGAAGGGAGGTCCCCTCTCCCTCCTCTGTGTACTGTCTTGAGTCAGGCCTAAAGGCAGTTCAGTGAATGAATTTCTGCAGCAAGGAAAAGAAAAAGAAGTAGAAGAGAAATTCTCTGCTTCTGGTTTAAGGAAAAGGAAAGTAGTGAAACCGTGGGTGGAAAGAAAGGAAGGAGAAAGAAGGGTAGTAGGAGGGCAGGCACCAGAAGAGTCCCTGGAGTTTTGGTTCTTTTCTTCATTTTTTTCTCTCTGACCTTAGACAACCATGAGGCAGCCTGGCACTAACAAATGAAAAAATACCGGAAAATCTCCCAAAGGAACTAGATCCTAAGGGAGAATAATCCCATTGCAAGGTTGTCTCTGCTTCTCTTCTCGCCGGTTCTCCTTGAGAGCAGGTACAGCTTTATGGGGAAGGCATGGGAAATACACAACAATGTAGGAACACTAGAGACTTTAATTCTTCGGGAGCCAATGAACAGCTTTGAGGAAAGTTATAGCACATGAGGACAGTTGTGGCCAGAAGAAGCTCGGGCAGGTGGCTCTGTGAGGTTGTCATTAACTCTGGGCTTTCCCTCAAGCTGTGTGGGTTTAGCTAACCCTAAATAACACACCACAGTGCTGAGAAATGAACTGCTTAGTAGAAGAAACACTGGGTGGTAGATGTGCAGGCAAAGCTGAATCATACTGGAAAACTTTGAAACTGAATTGATATTGGAACCGCAGGCAACACAAGGCAGGTAAGAACTGGTACCCTGTAACTAATCCTATTGAAAGCCTGAAAAAATAATAAACATTTCATGGAAGAATCTGATCCATTCATTTTGCATAATATTCAAATTTTCTAAGATAAGTTTATAATCACTCAGTATATGAAGAATTAGATTTTTTTTTCTTTTTGCAGTTCTGAAATTTTCTCATGGAGTCTTTTATTTTTCTTCCTTTTTTCCTTTTTTTATTGTTATGAATAAAGAAGTCACATTTTCTATCTTTGTATATCCTTATTCTAGGTTCCTTCCCCCTACCACCACATCAGGTCATTCTCTCTTCTCCACAACTCCCCATCCCCCCCATGGGCAGGCGGTCCCAAGGTCCCACAGTCTCAATATTGCTTAGTTCAGCCTCCACTCCTGGTAAATCCAATTTATATGTCACAAATAAAAATATGTTAAAAGCCAACCTCAAGATGACATAGATGTTGGTAGTTAAGGACTAATACTTTAATGAAGCTATTCTGACTGTGCCTCAAGACATAACATCAAATACACATGTATCCATGTATATACACACATACATACATGTGCACACACATGCACATATGCACACACACATACACATACATGCACACACACATAAACATACACATATATACATGGAAGTGAAAGCAAACACAACAGAAACAAATTAAAAATATCAACAGAAAAATAAAGAAGTGAAATGTAAGTAAATGGGGCTTTTAGAACCTAAAAAGCAGTACCTAAAATGAACTATCCACTGAATTGGCTTTGGGGAAAATGAAAGCTTATTGTAACAGACAAAGCGCTAGGTGAACTTGAAGATTGCTAAGATCTTCCCCTTCTAATGAAAATGGGAGTGTTTGCGCCAGCAGACCCACTCTGGGTAAACACATGAAAGGAATTCCTTCAGAGGACAAGGGAAACAATGGTAGAGGAAGCTAAAATAACAGAAATAAGGAAGGAGGTTTAAACATCAGGCACCAGAATAGTACAATATGTAGACTTTTTCTTCTCTTGGGATTTTAAAAACCCTATATATTGCTGAAAAATAGCATTTTCATAAATTTTCAAAAGAGAGGGTGGGTATAAAAGTCTGGGAAATAGTAAATATTCTAAGATCTACTTAAGTGGCAAAAATATTCATTTAAAATATATTGTAAAAGAATTACGTTTGTATTCTAATTCCTATATCAATTACAAAAATATGTAAAGAATTAGAGCATATCAGTAAATTTGTAAAAAGTGTAAAACATCTTTAGGATGAGGGGAATATAGCTCTAGACTAAATTCTATCTAATTGCAACCAGAATGAATGTTACATTAAGAAATGCTGCTGGTGGAGATGTGGGGAAAATACTATACATCAGTAGTGGTGTGGATATATGTTATTATATTCACCATGGAAACCATTATGGAAATTTTCACAAAACTTAATGTAGAAGTATCTTATGATTCAGTTATATCACTCGTGGGCACCTAGAAATAGTGAAGTACACATACATAAAAAAATACCTGAGTACAGAACAAGCTTATTGTGATGCTGTTTACAATAGCCGAGCTATAATGGGATCAGTCTAACAGATGTCACTAGATAAGTAGATTAAGAAAATAGAATGTACATATCAATTGGAACATTATTTACCCAAAACAAATAATAAAACTGCATCATTTGCAGGGAGATAAAAAAAAAATCAGAATATATTTTAAAATTGAGCTAGTACTAAAATAAAATGTAAAATAAAGTGATCCCCCCCACACACACACACACAGGGAAGCAGGAAGACAAGGAGAGAAATACAGACAAAGCCAAATGAAAAGATTGTGCCTCCACACACATTAGCTATCACATCAGTTAAATGAGGTGAATTGTCGCAATGAGTAAAAGAATCAACTATGTGCTGCCCATAAGAGGCATATTTGACAAATGATGTAGGTATGATATAGATTGGCTAAACATAACAGAATTAGAAAGGCTTCACCATGCAAATACCCAGTGAGATCTTGCACATATTAATCTTCTGAGCAAGAAAATTTCTCAGGTTAAAAAAATAATAGGGTGTTATGTAACGATGAAAAGATGGTGTGACTGTATAGAATGAGCACACAGCTAACAGCATTGCTTTCCAAGACACATCAAGCCTGACAGATCCCAAAAGAGAAATGGACAAATCCACACTTAGAACTGAGGTCACAACAAAGAAAACAAGCAGAAAAAACAACCATACTGGAGTTTGTGAGACAACAACAGCAATATTTCATGTAGGTCTCTAATCACTTCTCCTGTGTCTCTATGACATGTGATAGGTCACACACACACACACACACACACACACACACACACACACACACACGTTTCACCTACTTGTCATCATTAATAATTTTCTTCTTTAACTTTCTTGTCTTCCTCTGTATGCACATACACACTAATTATATCTCTATGTAAATGAACTTTTTGTAGTACCGGGATAGAACCGAGGGGTTTACATATTTTAGGTAGGCACTCTACCACTTAGCTCAGCCCACCCTCCACATACTTTATATTTATTCTTCTATTTTTCAATGTTGTTTGAATATTGAGACAGACACCATATTCTTATCTCCTGCTAATGCATGCATCTTAAGAAATAAAGATATTTTATTAGGTATCCAAAATGCATATCTAAAAATACATTACAATAGCATTATTGTCATTACATGTTCAAATGTTCCTTGTAATTGTGAAAACTGCTTTGATAAGAGTTTTTTAATTCAGGATTTAATCAAGGTAATATGTTGTGTTTTGGCCTCACTCTTTTTTTTATGATATTGATTTTTATAGAAGAAACTAGGTCAGTTGTTTTATAGGCTTGTCCACAATCTGGACTTGTTTCCTCGCAGTGTCAATTAATATATTCTTTCCTGTATTATATTTCTTATAAACTAGAAATTAGGTCAAGCCTTAAAATTCAGGCTTAGTACTTTTTCTTTTCCTGCAAAATTGCCCATTGGTGATGTTGTGTGCTTCATAGTAGGTATTGCTTGATTTGTCTGTGCATTTGGAGGCCTTTCCCTGTATTTTCTATTAGGGTGCTCATTGTCCTAATGATGAGTTTATTTCCTTGGGACAGTAGTAATATCTATAACTAAGGTACATTTTTAAAACCTTATAATTTACTTTCAATCCATGGGGCAACAATTGGAAACCGTATATGTATCTTCTTTCCAACAATCTAGTTCTCCCCAGTTGTTCGTCTGCTGCGATGCTTCTGCAATTCAACTATGTATTTTGGGTGACTCAGTTTCGTTTGCTCCTGATATCTAATTTTTTGTATGTGTGCACATGTGCGTATGTGTGGAGACTGGAAGAAAGCCTCAGGAACTGCCTCTCAGGCATCTTCCACCATTTGTGTTTCGACAGAGTCTTTCAATAGGCAGGAGCTCACCCAGTAGGCTAGACTAGCTGGTCAGTGGGTCCCTGGGATCTGTCTCCTCCTCAGTGGGGTTACAAGAACCTGCCACAGCTCCTGGCTTTTTATCACAGGTTCTGTCTTTAAACTCAGGTTCTCCTGCATGCATAGCAAGCATGTTACCCACTGAGTTGTCTCCAGACCCTTGATATATAATTCCTAGAGAGAGAGTTGCTCCTTTGCCAAATTTTCAATAAAGTTTTTAATTTTTTGGGCTTTGTTATTTTGTTTGGAGGCAGTTTCTGGTAATTCAGGCTGCCCTTAAACTCCTGATATGTCAGCTTCTGTCTTGCCATTACTGAAATTACAGGCATGCAGCCTCATGCCTGACAAACTTAATTTCTTTTTCTTGGTGATGGGCATTGAACCTGGGACCTTGGGCATGCTAGGCAGGTGCTCTAGCATTGAGTGACACCTCCACCGCAATTTTCCCTTTAAAAATATGACATTTTCCTTGGTGAATAAATAGGTACATGTTTTCTAGGCATGAAGAAAAAAGTGTGTGTTTGATATTTTAAGGAATAAAGTTCTGTATATATGCATTGGGTTAGTTATAATTCAGGCAACTTCCCAATATAGATATCTCTGTTATCCTAAATGGATCAGATTGTAAAAGGTATACATCATATTTCCCATTATAATTTCTGTAGTCCAAGTATGTTTTCTATAATATTTGTTATTAAGTTATAATGCATCTGGCTGCTATTTGTGTGGCATGTTGTTTTTTGATAGACATCAATCCTACCTTTACATTTTTGCCTTATCTATTTTGTTCACCCAGGAATAAAACAGAATGGTCACATCTTCCTTATGTGTTAATGCCCCATGTTCATCTGTAGCCCTGACAATGTGGGATCCTAAGGAGTACAAGCAATGGGAACATGATGTATTTCTAAGCCCTAGGCAGAGCGGGCTTCCCTTCCCTCATCCATTGTGGTTCAGTAAACAGTGGAAAGACCCCAACTTGCATAGATTTCAGTTTTCATCAACATCATTTAATTTCCTTGGAATCTCTAGTTTCTCATCAGAAAATAAAATCTTGGTTTTTTTTTAATCTGTTATTACCTTTTACCTGGCAATGCATATTTTAAATCTAAATGAAACTGCTTAAGAAAAAAATTACACAGTAAAATCTAAGGAATTACATTAAAATGCCCATTTCATGTCTACCTCAAAGATCAATTGCATAGCCAAAATATGGAATTCTAACTGGAGTTATTAAAAATAGTACTCAGGTTTACACTTAGCAACACATTGAGGAAATTGCTTTAGACTGAGAACTGCCTATTAGAGGCAAAATATGGCTTAATGACAATTTCATTGTACTCAGGGCAACTATCTGGTTTGGAAAAATGCCAGAGGAATGTTTCAAAGAATAGTTCTTCTTTTTCTTCCTTTTTTCCTTTAAACTCTCTTCAGAGCTAGGATTATTGCAATGTAGAGAACCACCGGTCAGTAATCATTGCAGATGTCAACTCTGAGTACCTATGGCTACTTTTATTTTCTGTAGGATTCAGTCTGGACATCAGGGTCTCCATTGTCACAGATGTAGCCTGTTAGCATGAATCCCTGACAAACACATTCTGTGCTAAGAGCATAGTGAGGTGTTGGGGAAGGACGTGGTGAGCCCACAGTGATGGATGGCTGCCATAAACTGTTCATGGCCTTCTGCTCTTCTGCTCTAGTGCCCTTGTGTCCCTGTGGGCTATAGTTTATTCTGACAAATCTATTAAAACAACCCCACTTTTCTCATCATGGGCCTGCTCTTCTCTACAGTACTTTTGTCATTTTAATAGGATACTCAAAGATCTGAAGATTATTGCTCAAAACAGTAAACTTAATTCTGTGTTTTATTAGGCAATATCAGACATTTGATCAAGTGGTTAAGTTTTGTTCACACTAAAACGGTATTTATTACCTAAAATTAGAAATAAAATGTTATTTAAAAATATTTGCCTGGTTCATTTAACATGAAGGTAATTATGGTTAAAATTTTAGTGCATTTGCTAAAAATTAATTATTTTCTATATTTCTATTAACAAGAAAAGTCTTTTTAACTTTTAAAAATAATTTTATGTGTATGAGTATTTTGCCCATATGTATGCCTTGGTGCCTGAAGAGACCAGAGAGAAAGTAGAACCCCCTAAATCTGGAGTTACAGATGGTTTTGAGCTAGCATATGGGTGCTGGGAACCAAACCCTGGTTCTTTCTGAAAGAAGCAGATTCCCTTAGCCATGCCCCGCTCCCCGCAGCCTTTCCAACCTGTTTATATGGTCCAGGATTAGTTTGTATTATTGAAGGTACATAAAAGTACTTTAGAGCTTTGTCCTGGTCCCAAAAGCTCATTTCTAAACAGGCTGCAGGAAGATTTCAGACTTCCTCATGCAGTAGAATATCTTGATAAGCTCTGTGCTGACCATGTTGTCTCTGTTACCACTTGAGTCTCCAATGACTTCCAAACTCTTCCAGATTTGGTGTCTTCTACAAGACAGGTACATAGATTTCCTATCTTCCCCTTAGGACCTCTCTGATCATTTATCACCTTTTACTGAAGCTACAACTCACAAGTGGAAAGTGCCACATTTATAAAGGCAGCCTGTGACATCTTCTCCTGTCCTTACTACTTTGTTGCCAGGCCCTATGACTAGTCATTGAATTCCATACCGGCCATCTCCAGCCTGGTCCACACCTTACTCTCAGGACTTTTATTCCCTCAGGATATAGTGTTACATCACAAATGCCAATTTTTACCCCCACCCTCTGCCATCTCCATTCACACTGTGGTGGTTAATAGTGACTATCATCTTAAGAGTTTCTAGAATCACCTAAGAGATACACCACTGGGCATGTGTGTTGGTTACATTTTTGGTAACTTGCCTCAAACTAGAGTCACTAGAGAAGAGGGACTCCCACATGAGAAAATGTCTCTATCATATTGCCCCATAGACAAGTCTCTTGGGCATTGTCAAATTAATGATTGATTTGGGAGGGCCCAGATCACTCTGTGAGGGTGGGAGGTTCTATGCTTGGGCAGATGGTCCTAGGTTCTATAAAAAAGCGGGCTGAGCAATCCATGGGGAGCAAGCCAGTAAGTAGTAAGGGCTTCTGCTTCCCTTCCTGTATCCTGATTCTTGCCTTGAGTTCTTACCCTGACTTCTCTTAGGGACAGAGATGACCTTGTAAGATAAAGCCTTTCCTCCCAAGTTGCTTTGGAGCCTTAGTGCAGTGATAGAAAAGTAACTGAAATATCATGTCTGTGAGTAATTATATCATTAGGTTAATTGAAATAGGAAGAAATACCCTAGGCATAGGCAGGGCCATTTCATGCCCTAGGATCCTGGAAGAATGAAAAGTAAGAGCTAAGTAGTAGCATTGACCTCCCCTGGCTCCCTGACTGTGAATGCAATATGAACATCTGCTTCACACTCCTTCCCCCATGCCTTCTCCACCATAACAGACTTCCTCTCAGGCTATATACTGAATTAAAGCCATCCTTCCTTACGCTGCTTTGGTCATGTATTTGGTGGCATCAGTGAGGGCACTCAGTCAACATTTGGTGAGCTAAACGATAACAGACAACAAATAAAACATAAGACTCAGAGACTAAAGCCTGTGACTTTGTGTGGCTGATATACTCCCAGCTTTCTGTCTTCAACACTTGGCCTGTGACAGCATCAGTGCTCTAGACTGAGCTCAGGAGTGAGACTATGGACAGCTTTCTAGCCTCTCCTGTTGTGCAGATGGACAGGGATGTTCTGTCCCTGAGATGAAACAGCAGTAGACCAGTGGTTTCTTTTCCCAAATACTTTATTAGGGACTTCAATGGGACCATCTTCTCTAGCTCTTAAAAAGCACTGACTCAGAAGCTACCAGCCACCATCAAGAGCTGCTAACTTTATACTGTTCTGAACAGAAGTCACCCAGGGCATTTGCTAACTACAATGTATTTGGCTGTGTGTCTTAGTTAGGGTTTCTATTGCTGTGAAGAGACACTGTGATCACAGCATCTCTTATAAAGGAAAATGTTTAATTGGGACTGGCTTACAGTCCAGAGGTTTAGGCCATTATTGTCATGGCAGGAAGCATGATGGCATGCAGGCAGACATGGTGCTGGAGAGGTAGCTAAGAGTGCTACATCCAGGCCAGCAGGCAGCAGGAAGACAGAGTAACATGAGACCTGGCTTGAGCTTCTGAGACCTCAAAGCCCATCTCCAGTAGCATACTTCCTCTAACAAGGCCACATCTATTCCAGCAAGGCCGTGGCTTCTGATTGTGCCACTCCCTGTGAGCCTCTGGGGGCCTTTTTCACTCAAACCACCACACCAGGCTTTGATGTTCACAGTTCATAGGCTGGGTGTTTTGTTCTTTCCTAAGGTAAATTTGAGGAAGTGATTTTCAGCCAGAATTTCTCAATTGGTAACAAAACAAAATAAACAAACAAAACACCTGAGACTATGGGAATAAATGCATTTTGTAAATCTATGGCCTAGCTTCCATTTTTTTTTCTATTTACTTATTTTACTTAATATTTCTGTTTTTAATCCTTGATACAAGCATTGCTTAAGAATTTGTTTTTAATAGTTCACTGAGCCAAATCCTCAGAGTGTATAGCCCAATCAGACCCCACGGTGAAATGAAACTGTGGCCTGTGATTACATCTCCTTGACAGTTTCTCACTGGGTTGTATGGTATGTTCCACTGCTTGCAGCATTGGTTATGAAAACAAAGAACACAGGGTAGGCTTCCTGCAAGTGTGTTTGGAGTCTGGGCTCCTGAGAGTAAAGGAGGTAGTTTCAAGTATGTGACGATTATCACATGGAAATAGAAAGCCTGGATGTGCCTATCATGACATTCAGCAGATGTAATTTCTGGGAGTCCTCTATCAAACATGCATGCATGTAAAACTGTGCACATAACTGTGTGTTGTGTGGGGGGTATATATGGATACATTCAACTGTAGGGTATATGTACATATTGGTATTCTTTCATTTCTTCCCACATAATCCCCCACGGGACTTTTTCTCTTCATCAAGGCAGCCTCTCTTCCCACTTTGATTCCTGAATGGTCACTATTTCTTGTGTCCCATACCACATTAGTCATCTCTTCTGGGACCTCTTTTCTTCTCAGCCTCCCCTTGTCCAGCTAGAACAGATTCTTTCTTGCTTGGTATTCCCACCACCATCCTTAAACTACCCTTTCTAATAGATCACAGACCCAGAAAGTAATTCACACTCTACTTGTGTGTCTGCATGGCCTTTCTCCACTGTAGACTATGGGATTTGTGGAGGTGAGGATGAGCCTGCATGCCCCCCCCCAGCTCCTAGCCCAGTCGCTGGCATACAGTAGGCACATGGGCCCTTTGAGGATGAGCATTGATTGTTCTGAAATTCCCAAGTGCATTCTCTGTCACAAGGCTTAGCTGACCTTTTTCCCCTCTCCTCAAGCCCTGTTCTCTTGCTCTTCAAACTGATGCTCTTTCCAACTCACTAGAGAAGAAGCCATCAAGAAATGAGTTCACAAGTCTCTCACCAAATCTACCTTGCTCCTTGCATCAACACCCTTTGATTCCAGCCTCCATCAAAATCCAGTGTGCAGACTGACCCTGCCCCCTTGAAGGCTCTTGGTTTGGTTTGTGTGCTCATCCATCCTCTCTCAAATCCTGAGACACATTTTTCCAACATTCCCTAAACTTGGCAAAACTTAGATAGAGATCGGAATGGGCCAGAAAACATCAGGAAGGGAAAGAGAAAAGCTCTTTTTCTGGCAGACCCAACCTGGTACAGGGGATTCACTGTGTATGAACTGAGACTATTTCTGTGATGAGAAGTAGCTAGAGGACTTTTTACAAGCCTGCAGATAATAAGTCCTCCCAGGAACCAGCTCCTCAGAGAGAATCTGCAGAAGTAGGTTAGGAATCAGGAGTTTCAGGGAAATGAAAAACATGGAGAAATTGTTCTCTATATACTCTCTCTCTCTCTCTCTCTCTCTCTCTCTCTCTCTCTCTCTCTCTGTGTGTGTGTGTGTGTGTGTGTGTGTGTTTGCTTGTATAGGAAGTTGCTGTTCACCTTATATTTTGAGATTGCATCTCTCTCACTGGCCTTGACCTCACTTATTGGTTATACTAACTGGCCAGCAAAACCCAGCGATCCACCTGTTTCAACCTCAGCACCAAGGCTGAGGACTCAGAAGGGCGCCACTGTACCTGGTCCTCACATTTGCAGAACAAGCACTTTAATGACCTAGCCATCTCCCCCACCTCTCAGGTTGGGTTTTGTTTGGTTGTTTTGGTTTGGTTCTCCATTTGTTCTGATGCTCCAGACTCCAGCACTGAGCCCTGGACAGGTTGCATCGATACTTTTCTCCTTTCTGTGATCAAACACCTGATGCAGATAATTAAAGAGAGGAAAGATTTATTTGCTCTTGGTTTCAGTGGATTTGTCCCTCCATAGGTAGTTGGCTTCAATGTGGCTGGACAGAACACCACTGCAGTGGGGACATTTGCCCTCAATATGGCTGGACATGACATCACTGCAATAAGAGCATTCAGTGGAAGAACTTCATGACAATGGGATGCAGAGAACGAAAGCAGGAGCCTGGGTACCCAGGACAGCCTTTACAGTGCTCATGCTCCACCCCCAGGGATCTACTTCTTCCTGAAAGGCTCTGGTCCCCAAAGTAGCTCTACCTTCTGTAGACTAGCCTTTCAAAACAAGAGCCTTAGAGGGACATTCGTATTCAAACCATGACAATAGCATCACAATTTTGTAGAAACCTGGCAATTTTATTGACCAAAAGAAAGTGGGATGCCAAGGCCTTAGTTTACAACTGGCTGGCCTCACTCTTGACCCTGTTTACACAAAGAAAACCTAGGCATCTGGCCAAATTCTGTACCAAAGAATTTTACTGCAAGGGTGTTGAATTTGGTTTCCGTTTTCTTTTCTAAACACAGTTGGTATTGATTCTGAAGTGTTCTTAGGAAGTCAGTTAGAACATCAAGGCATAGCTGCGACTCTTTTATGAAATTTCATCTTCTGTTTTGACCTTGTTTGTGCTTACATACGGAAACGTATGTGATGTGGTTGTGGGGTATGGAGGTACCATAAATTGTTGCCACACCCACTGGAAGTCAGGGAAGTCGGAGCCAAAGGTTCATTTCCTATTTTATTAAACCAAGGGCTGCCACTGGGATAATATGACTCAGGTTAGGAACTGAGCCTATGGAATTTGTTTCCTGGCCAAAAGAACTAGAATTCAATTGCTACCAGAGTTAAGCAGAAAACGCATGCTTTTACCTTCCTTGGCGCTGTTCCTTTTAGATTCCTTGGGACTGTGAGATTGAATTTAAACATGGGAGCATGGATTCTGGTTGTGGAGGACTAAGAGACCCACTGGGAATATTGCCTTGCTTTCTCAGCTCTGCTCATGCTCAGTAGCTGACCTTGGACATCCCATTTCTGTATATAGTCTTGGAAGAGAGATCACTGCTCACTCATACTCAATACCAAGCTTAAAAAAAAAAAAAAGGGGAAGAAGGAGGAAAAACTCATTTAGGGCTTTCCTAATATGACCCCTCATCTGTGGATTTATTTGCTTTGTTCTAGTCATTTGTGTCTTAAAGTATAGACTTTCATAGCAGCACCTCCGGGTGTGTGCAGCACATTACCACAGTGATTAAAACAGATAAAAACGCAACAAAGCAAAGCGGTGACTGAAGAAACAGCACAGATTATATCTTGAAATACTATTATGCTGGAAACCTTTCAGAAAAGACCATTTACTTCATCAGTGTAGCAGGCACACTGCACAGAGAAGAACTCATCTAAAGGCTTTAAGGAATCAGAATTAGAAAACGTGGTGACAGGGACTGGGTCCACCTCCCCTTCCCCGCCTAGGCCATGCTCCACTCACCTGTATAATGGTTTGTTTTACAGCGTCTTAATGTCTCTTCAGCCAGCAAGCATTTCAGAGGACTCAAAAGCCCCTTTCTTTCCCAGAGGCTGTAACTGGAGTTTCCCGTTGTACATTACATGGCTTAAATGGCAGTTGATCATGCTTAAGTACTGGAAACAATCAAAGGACCGTGACCTCAGAGAACATTCTTTCAGCTGAGTAGGAAAACCCTTGTCATGCATCTCCCATCCCGTCAGCCTCCTGGTCTCCTTACATAGCACTGTGTCCTCTCTTGTCCTCTCCTATGCTTTAAGCAAGGCCTTTTAATTCCTGGCCTCGTGGGTCCCACTTGTCATTCTAGTGTAACCCATAGCTTTAAACAAGATCTGTGCGGGGGAGCAAGCAGTACAAAGAACAGTGGGGACTTCACTTGTCAAGTTTTCTAGCTGGGGGAAGCTTGAAAAACTACCGGCAGGGCCTAACGCACTCGCTCTCAGAGGATGAACGCTGCTGTCTGCAATACAGGAGCCCTGCCTTAGGAGGCCTCATCATGTTTGTATAGAAGTGCCACTATATGTCCATTTTGGCCAGAGTTTCCTCTCCCACCCTAGACAGACAAGCATCTGTTCTAAGTACCCCACACCAAAAGCACGTCACACCCCACCTGCCTTTGCATGTGCTGGCCTAGTCCTGCTAACTTCAAAAATGTGTATTTCATCTAAATTCATAGAGAGATAAATGTTACCTTCTCTATCTCATTTAGGTACTAAATACGCTTAACTGCAAGTACCAATTCTTGTTTGACTCTGTCAATTAGCCTGATGGCCCATTTGTTTTGGGGCTCCCTACAAGGTACCTGTCAATAACAATTAACTAGAGGAGCTAAAGAGTTTCTTTTCTGGATTTAGAACTCTGCTCCCACCACTTTCCAAGCAAGTCACCTGAGCCTCGATTTTCTCTTCTGTAAAATGGGGCTAACATGAGACTCTCCCCAGTAAGCCACTTACAAGCTCACTCATTCAGAAATGCTCACTTCTTGCTGATTTTAAACATTTCTCTATGTTATGAGAACATGAACAAAGACCCATTTCCTAGAGATTATATTGTGCTAAATATGATAGACAGGAACCAGTTAAGATTTGTGGTTTTATATGAGTGTGATCTTTTCTAAATATTGGGATAGTGGTGGGAAAGACAACAATGGAAAGTTATCTTTTGTAGGAAGGACAGCCTTCCTGGGAAAGTCACTTTGATCAGAAACCTCCTCCATGAGGAAGATTTTATCCATAAAGAATAGAGCAAACATCTCTTCAAGGAGTAATGAGAAGACAGAACTGACTAGGGAAGACATGGGCTGCAGAAGAGACCAGCAGATGCTCATTACACAAGGACTGGTTAGCCAGAGCAGGTGTTGGGTCGTCATAATGAGATGGAGGATTTGGATGGAGCGAGTGATCTGATTCTAAAGAGCAATGGGCAGGTGCGTCATTGGGAAGATGTGCAAATGACCTGTCGCTTAAACCGTAGGGCTGAGATAGGGAACTCAGACAGATAATAGCTCTAGAGAGGCGGGCCTCAAAGAGACAGAAACCACAGCCCACCAGGAGCTGTACTAAGGACCTGAATATACCTGCACTGTAGACATTGGTTCTCAAGTGACAACTAGCAATCTCAGTCTTGGGTTATCTTTAGCAATACAGGAAATGCACACATTTTATAAGTGACAGGGACTAACTAACCCTCAGGTTCATAGTGGCAGAGGAAAGACTGCAGGCTATTGGTAGACCATGGACATGTACAAAGGCATCTGACCCTGAAAGAATATCCATTTGATTTTAAAATGGTTCATCTGAAGTTCCCTATGGAAATCTCATTCATGAGTGGTTTTTATTTCCCACATTCCCGGCTGTATCTGCACACCCCTTTCCATATAGCCTGAAAACAAGACATATTCAGCATGTTCTACCATAACATAAAGCACATGGATTAGGGAGAGAACTGAGCATGGTTTCGGTTCACCCCAGTGCTTGCCCCTTGGAACGGGACACAGGAAGTGGGCCTGGGGAAGCTGCGTGTTGGTAAGAGGAAGGGAAAATGGAGATGGGAGAAAGACCTAGGTTAGCAAGGATATGTTAACACAGCCTTGTCCTGGTGAGGCATGAGCCTGCCCCAAAAGAGAAACTTCCTGACACCATAAAGTGGAGTTGCCCCAAGTCCTCAAGTCAAAAGAGAATTCTATAGAACAGCTCCTATAAATCTAAACATAATGCTCGGCCAAATGCTATGGAAGAACAGCCCCCAAAGTCAGCTAGTCTCATTTCAAAGTCTCTTCTGCATGAACATATTTAAACAGTTCATCTTGGCTAGTGGAAATCCTCTGGGGACACAGTGCTCTTTCTAACCAGGAGGCTGTGATCGTTCTGGAATTTCCCATCAAAGAGCAGATCTCCATGTTCAGTGAAAACTCTGCTGTGGAAAAAAGGCTGGCTGAGGCCCTCGGCTAACCCTTCCAGGTTCCTGCTGCTCTTTTCCTAAATAGCTTCACTGGTCTAGTGAGGCGCATACCTACTCTTCCAAGAATGAACAGAAAACAAACCTCTGGCAATTCACATGGCATGAGGCAATTCATTGTGGCAACTAAAGATTTTGTTAGACTGCCTTTGAAAGACTTCCTGATTTCCTCCAGGAAACACTGTGAAATTGCCATGTTTTCAAATAACGTTCCTGCTACAGAAGAAGGTGGCCCGTTGAAGCTAATGTCTTCTCGGCTTTCATCAGCTGGATTCCCCACATCCCTACAAATTCACTGAGCCTCAAGGGCCCTTTGTAGCCATGGGCATTGCTACAATGTAGCTAATATGAATGATGATGGTGCATCTTGAGCCAGCTAATTCTGCTATTTTGAAAACTCCACAACACCAAGGGCAAGCTGAACATAGTGCCAACATAGCCTATGAAATGCCTTCTCTGTGTTAAGGTTCAAGGCCAAAGGCAGATGCCAGAGTTCTAATGAGCTGCCTCCACCCTAAGGCAAGTGGTCCCTGCTTAGTCCTCAGGGCTAAACATCTTGTCCTGAACCCCCTCCTTCCCACCAAAGCCCTTAATAGATGCTTCAGCTTCTCCACTCTTTAGGATTTCTGACCCACCCTCTGTCTTCATCCAGAAAGTGTTTTGGAGGGATGCCAAGAAGTTAGGAAACAAATACAGAGAAGAATGGAGTTTCTTCTCCTGCCTCAACTTGATATGCAGACCATATTGACTCCCTCTGGGAGTCCTTACCCTTTCTGAGAAGTGGATGAGGGGTCAGGTGGGGAGAAGCTGGGGGTCAGTAGGAGGAGGGGAGGGAAGGGGAACTGTGATTGGTATGTAAATTAAAAAAAACTTTTAAATTAAAAAAAATAGAAAAAAAAGAATTGCTAAGATTAAAAAAAGAAAAAAAGAGTTTAACCTAAGTAGGAAGACAAGTCACACATGTGAAACCCTCCTGACTGCCTAAACCAGGTGTGACAGCAACATAGGGAGTCACCTCCAGACTTTTGTTTCCAAAGTCTCTGGGGCTTGGTGCATGTCATTGTTCCATTTTTCCTATCCCACCTGTCTCATGCTTAGATGAGTTTTTCCACCAAAGACTTAGCCCTTCTCCCTAGACTCAGAATGTGCAGCAAGCTGAGTTAGGGGTGGTACGAACTCCTAATGTAGAAGATGGACTGTGCGAATATGAGTCCTGGGTAGCCTTCCTTCTTAGCTGCTGTGCATCCTGGGAGAGTTGCTTTACCCCTCTTTGCCTCTCTGTGTCGCTTTTATCTTGAGGTTGATCATCCCTACTGCACAGGGCTCTTTTGGAAGACTCCCTGAGTTGGTTCAAGGGAAAGTCTGGCATGTGGGTGATGCCTGTAACTGGTTAGCATTCTGAAAGCTGTCCCATGTACTGCACTGCTGTTTCTGCAGGATACAGATGCTGTCCATATACCCTCATGCCTCCACATCTACAGCTGGACATCAAGCAGCCTATATAAACTCAGAAGTTAAATGTTGAACAAGCAAGAGAATTGAATAAATAATTGATTTATTAATAAGCAGACTTTAGTAAGGACACAGAAGCTAGTAGAGTATTGAAAGCCCTGGGCTCTCAGCCCTAAGAGAGTAACTTTAGCCAATAGCAAGACCTTTACCCATCCAGCAAGACCTGGAGTCCTCTTGAACAATGACCTTCATGAACTGGGTGTGGTCTGGCCTTGAGGGTTGCATAGGAGACTGAGGTCCCTTAGACCAGTGGCTGAAAACTGGGGACCTGTCTCTGCTCAAGAACCACATGGCTTGAATTCACTCTCCATAGAGGGACTAGAGATTGTTTTCTAAAGGCTTCCTGGGAGCTCCTCAGACTACCCTGTACCTGGCACACGTTTGGGAATGACTAGATCAGGCAAAATGCAGAGGTCCCACAACACTGTTTATCCATACTGCCCCTATCATCCATACAAACTCACTTCATACATGTGTGCACGTACACGCACACTCAGCCCAAGGGATATTCTAGATAACTCCCCACCCTGTTCAGCAAACACAGTACCTAAGGTGCTTCCAACCCTCACACTAATCCTCACTCTATGATGGGACTGAAGACTCCAGCCATCAAGGTGTGGAGGCTCGGATCCTGGCTCCTGCCACCATGACAAGCACAGAATGGATCACCTACTCCCTCGAGCCAAGCTGGTTATAAACTGGGATGGACCTGGTTAATTGTTTTGCCTACATAAGCACATTTTGCTTCATCCATTTGTCAAGCTGAGGGGAGGTTGTTTTATAAAAGGGGATTTAATTAAATGTTTTGTCTCAGCCTGGCCTTTTCCCTTCCACATCTGCATTACGCCCGTGTCATATTTTCCCTGGAGGGCAGGAGAACAATTTAGTCAAAATGAAGGGTCCATTGATTTACTATTGAAAAAGGAAATGCCAGGCTAACAGCTCCCCTCTATAATTTCCTAGTAACCATAAGAGAGAGCCCAGTCATTTAACTTAAAGGCGATACGTTCCCCAGTCCACCTAGCTCTTACGTCTTCTGAACTTTGCATGCTGCTAAGTTTATAGTCTTGCTCTATAGGAATTATTTCAAGAACACCTGTCAGAATTATTTTTCTTCACTGAGCAAAATAGATATTTCTGTTTAGTAAAATCCTGTAATTGTTTCCATCTCCAGTTTGGTGACCGAGGTGAGGTGTTCATTTTTTCCCCCAAGACCCTCACAGTGAGGTCACAGCCTGTTCCTGTCATCTGACCATAGCTCTCCCACAGGGTATAGAATTCAACCTGCCCTACTTTTCCTGTGTGCTAAGCTGCCTCAGGCCTCATCTGTTCTCCTAGCAGATATCAGATGCTTTCTAGGTTAAAATCTCAGATCTCTAGCTGATACAATGCCCCTGAGCTTCAAAAGAAGCAGAATGTATTCATCATCTGACGGAGCAGGATATGACAGAGCCTTGCTGGTGTCCCCAGCCACCTCCCGCCATCCTGGGTCCACTGATGACTCTCTTGGAATCTGAGCATGTCTGGCCAAGAATGAGATAGTTCTGGAAGCAACCTGCTTTGTTTTGAAGGGAGGGAAATTATAAGTGAAATAGAAATATAGGATGAGAATCAGGACAATGTGACTTGCCACAGGACCATGTATGTCACCTCTGGATTTAGTGTCCCTTCTAGCCCCAACAGTCTGTGATCCAGTTACACCATTTATTGAGCACTTGCTATGGAGAAGCCACTGTGTCCAGGGCAAGAAGGAGGAAGTTCACAGTGCTGCTGCCACATGGTTGTGGAGAAGCAGAAACAGGTGGAATTTAAACCAAACATACATGACAATAGTTTTGAGTCTCACCAGGGAGACCTAGCACACTGCCCATTCTGGAGGAGGATGGTACCAGATAGATCCATACAACTATGTCATTCTTCCCAGCTGAGGATGCTCACGTTCCCATGACTAGAATATGGAAAACACAGCTGCTGACCTCTGGATGGGAGCTGCACAGTCAGAATGCATTTACACCTAATTGGCCACAAATTACAGTACACAGAGAGGAAATGTTTTGCTTTGCAGTATTATATTAAGAACCGTGGCCTCTCCTAGTCTCCGCCTCCTCCTATGCTTCAGTGGTCTACAAAGGGACCATTCCCTTGCTTCCACTCTGCTTTTGACAACTCATCAGACCAAACTGGAGAGGATGGGCTGGAAGATGTCAATAACTCACCTTTCAGCTCCTAGTGGACTGAGCAGAGTGTGTGGGAGCTATTTTGAATTTCGAACACTTTCTATCTGAAGACCTAAAGTTGCTTTATTACCAAGCACCATGGACTCCATGGTCACAGGGGTTGGTTTCTTTCATCTATTTTGCCACAGGGGATTGGGCCTGGGACTGCATATCTGCTATTTAAGGACTCTCCCACTGAGTTTCAGCCCCTTGTCTAAAACTGCGGGCAATGATGATCAATCAGGCTCATTCTGCTGCTGAACGCTCTCGTGGTGATTTTTCTATGGTGAGGAACTGGTTCTTTAGTGGTTAGGAGGATGCACAGGTGTGCCTGGCCAGGGGCCAGGGGCCACCCTTGCCAGCAGCAAGCCTCCTCCCCAGTCTAGTCCTCTCCTATTTTCTTTGGCTTCTCAACTGCTCTGGTCTTTCCTGTGCTTGCGCTTCGTCTGTCAGCCCTTCTAGTATAGCCCTAGACATCAGGGAGGGCCTTCCCACCAGCACCGGGAGAGTTTGAAGGAGCCTCCCACGGGGGACCCTGTAGTCATAGCACAATGAGATGACCGGAAAGAAAAAGGGCAGGATGTCTACCCCTGAGTTCATCACATTTGAGGAATTATAGGGGCTGCCAATCTAGAGAAAGCTAAGTCGGGGGGGGGGGTTTCCAGGAGAGCCTCCAACGGTTTGTTTTCCTTTTCTTCTCTGCCCTCTCTCCCTTTCTTCTTTCTATCCTAAAATTCAACCCTTCACCCTGTCTTCCTCTGTCCCGCAATATATCTGCAGAGTCAGGCCTGTATCTGCTTTCACCATCACATCATCTGCCTTATTTCCCAAGAAGAGCCTCCTTGAGAAAGGTTCTAGGCCTTGATGTGACCTTGAAATATTACTTTAATTAAGTGAAATTAAGGGTAAGGGAAGTTCCGTGGTATAAAGCTGCATTATACCAGATACCTCATTATTTATTATCTTCTTACTGGATCCACTTGAAAGATCAGAAAACAGATCCTAGGAAAGCCTTGTTCAAAGACAGACAGACAGTAAACTGTAGTAGATAGATCCTGACCCCATGCCCATCTGCAGCACATCGCCCCTAGTGGTGTGGAGAGGAAGTGAGAAGTCACCCTCTGGAATGCAAAGGTGTAGAAGATGCAAACCACTGGAATTTCAGAGCCACTGAATCTAAAGGTTTACGGCAATCTCTCTACTTAAGTTGCGTTTAGTAAAATTTTCAGAGGGATTCATTCCGAAGCCAAGAATAAGCAGATGTCCTCGAGATTTGAAACAGGAGAGAAAGACAGGAATAAACAGAATATAAATTAATTGTTTTCTGAAGTGTGTTTTATAGTAATTCACCTGTGTTATCCTCTATTCTTGCTACCTGGGGCTTAAAGGGTTAGAAGACATCCCACTTTCCACTGTCAGCAGATCTCAATTCATCTGGCAAATGCTATAAATCAAGGGCCAGTGTGAAATTGGACACTAAAAGTATTGGACGTTATTATAAAAAGAGAAATTGGATAATTTCTACTCATTTCTATCTGAAAATGAAAAACCGCCAGGGTAATGAATCTCCTTGATCTACTGAAATGCCTCTCGCTTATAAAGTACTTTTCCATCAGCAAGATAAGCCATCAAAATACACAATGCAAATTATGCACAAAGATTTTTTTAAATAACAGTAAATAACCGGTTCTGTTGTGTAGAGGGATAACCCTCTAAAAGAACTAAGGGGCCATCCAAAGGCACAGATTTAAAGTGAAGAGCGGTTCTTGCTGGTGGGAACTTGGAGTAAAAAGAAAAAATAAAAATCTCTGAAACTGTTCTGTGAATGGTTCGCTCTATAAAAACAGGAGCCAGCCATTGAGATAGATTTCTGTGATGGAACCCAGATAGATTGGCTTTAGAAGGCTGATCAGCCCAAAGGCTATATTTAAAATTGTTTCTCATTGTCATTCTCATCGCTAAGGTCAAAGAAAAGAAAGCTATACCACTAGTAGGATTCTAACCTCATGCCCCAGATGTAACGGAGTAAGTCATGTCTAAGGGAGGGAAATGGCATCAGTTGGGATAAAACTCAGGCATGATTGTCCAGGTAGCCTTCATTCTGGGGGAGAGCTTTTCAAACATCTTTCTTTATAAATAAGGAACCATGGAATCATTTCAGTCTGGAGCCACCTACACACATCCCCCAAATTTAGGCATGAATTGGGAGTATAATCTGTGGTGATATATATTTAGTAAAATAGTCTGGAATATCAGGGGACAGAGCTATCTCTCCAGCCTTTTTTGTTCTTTTGAGACAGGGTTTTCTGTGTAACAGTTCTGGCTGTCCTGGAACAAGGCTGGCCTTGAACTCACAGATATTCTCCTGCCTCTGCCTCCCAAGTTCTAGGACTAAAGAAAGTCATGTGCTACCTGGCAAGATAGATAGATAGATAGATAGATAGATAGATAGATAGATGGATGGATAGATAGATCAATAGATAGATAGATATAGATATCACCACAGTAGTTATAACAAGGAATCCCTCTAGGAATTACCTTTTGAGTTCTTCTTCCTGTATTTGACAAGTTGCTATGTACCTATAAACAAGAGCAGTCTCATTTGGCTGTTAGATGAATAGACAATCAATCAAACTATAGATCTTCTGAGGCCCAAGTCCCAGTGCATACATCCCCTGTAGAGGGAATTCCCACACAGCAGGTGCCTAGGATCATGCTAGCCTCACATAAAATAACCCACATAGATAATAGATAACAGGCATATGTGTGTCAAGGACTGTTCTGAGTTCTTGAACTAGATCACAACAGCAAGAAAGGCAGTTAAAGGGAGAAAATAGAGAATAGAAGAAGAGGGGAGGGGAGGGGGGAGGAGGGCAAAAGCTTGTCCTCAGGGAGTTTTCACTGTAACCAGAGGAGATGATTCCTTAGCAAATAGCATGATAAATATGCAAATAATGTATTAGAGAAGTGAAGAGCAGAGGAAGAGAAGAGACAGCAGAGGAAGCAGAGGGACAGGCACAGGATCGTGGTCTTGGGATGTGATAGGAATTAGGACGACTGAGGGATGGTTAGCCTCAGTGCTCAGGTGTCTCTTGGAAAAGACTAGAAGGAGAAGGAAGGAAGGACATGCTAGGTGGGAAATAAACAAGATAGGAAGGCTCAGAGGCACCACACGGTGGTGGGAGCCTGGAATCCCAGGGCTACTATTTGATATGAAACTAGGGAATATCCAAATACATAGCTCGGCAAATGGGTCTTATTTGTTTTCTGTATTATGAATCTGGAGAAAGCAGCCCAGGACTGATACAAAAAGATGAGCAATGATGGTGCTGACTTAAACTCTTTCTGATGCCCATGGTTTGCTTGTCCTGGTCATAAAAAGATTCCGAATAAAGGACGGAGGGGAAGGAATGAGCAATGGAGGAAAGGAGCCTGGGAGGGAAGGAACAAGAGTGCCTGGTGAGTCTGCCCATTTTTCTAACCAGGAAACAAAAATTTCCCAGAAGTTCCCACCCAACAGATTTGTGCTTATGTGTCTGGACCGCCTGGCCACATGACCATCCCTGCTTAAAAGGTGATCAGGAAAGGGGTGGCTCTGGTGGGTCGGTCACCCAGAGGACTTACACAAGCCCATGGATCCACTGGTTGTAAGTGAAGACAGTACTTCCCCAGCACGCAGAATGTGGATCTGCCAGCCTCCTTGACCCCTGGAGCTGAGCTTGGCTCAAAGAGTGCTGCCTGAAAGATCCCTTTCCACCACTCATGTCACTGTCCTGCCTCTTCCATGTGGCCTCACATGGAAAAGGCTTTTAGGCTCTGCCTTTTCTACCAGTCCATGAGCATCTTTAATCCAACAGGAGTCCATACACTATGCTGATCATGGTACCCACATAGCTATGGATAGGAGGTGTGTGTGAATGAGCCCAGCTCAGTACCAGTTGTCTACGTTATGAGTTTGGTGGGAGGAACTTGTGACTGTGCATCCATAAACCACACCATGATCCAACCAGGGTGGATTCTGTAGGTGAGGCCTGCTGCATTCTCCAATCCCAGGCTCCTACTGACCTATGGTCTTTGCTCTTTCCCAATCTGTTCACATAAAAGTTGAGGTGATGTCATCAACCCTGGGACACAAATGACTGAAAATGACCTGTCTTCCAAGTGTGTTTTTATTTTAATAGCTGCCAAGCGCCTAGGGTTCAAACCAAAGTGTGGCACAAGAGGGGTATTACAGTGTCTGATTTGGGTGTCTAGCTCTGCCACTCACTTCTCAGAGAATCAATGCATTTGAGGATACAGCTTCCTCTTTGCAAAATAACCAGTGACCTCCCAGGTTTTTCCTACTCTTTGGCTTGCAGTGAGCCAGATGTATCTTTGCTCCCAATGAGCTGATGTTTTCCAGGATGATAAAGAACGTT
This sequence comes from Sigmodon hispidus, assembly GCA_004025045.1. Classification (NCBI taxonomy): domain Eukaryota; kingdom Metazoa; phylum Chordata; class Mammalia; order Rodentia; family Cricetidae; genus Sigmodon; species Sigmodon hispidus. Next base: position 19,009 of record PVIH01000111.1, on the reverse strand, counting down.
CCTTGCTGTTGCTTCCGACACAGTGCTGGCATGCAGCTGGTGTTCAACAATGCTTGTAAAGATGAGCTGTCCACATGATGGTTGGAAAGACAGCAGAAATGGACTCCTCCTTCCATTCTCCCTCTTAGAGATCGGCTCACTGGGCCTTTGCTTTCTGTCTATCCTGGCTTTCTCCTCCTATCTCCCTACTGCAGACACTCATTGTAGATTCTCTGGAGAGACCTTCTTCCAAACACCATGGCTTATCCTATTTGATTCAGTTGCTAATGGAAAGGTGACCCTGCTCTGGATGTTCCATTAATGATAGCAGTAAGCACATCTAATGCTCTTTTAAATTTTCAAACCCTCTCCTCTACTGTCTCTTGGAAGGCCAGTTTTTTGAGCATTTGTATGTGGTGGCTTCTAAAAACTGTGTTTGCAGCCCACTGAGAGACAATAGCAAGTGAGCCCCAAGATGCACACCCAAGAGAAATACATACATTAGGTGCCCCAAACTAATGAGGAATAAATATGAAAGATGAAATATCAGAGTCCAGGTTATATTTTTCTCACACGTGTCACTTTCTGCCCTTAAGTATAGAGTACAACTTGACTGGTATTCTGAGATCAACATTTCCTGTAATAGAGTGGGTCCCTCACCCTACCTTGTTATGTAATGCCGTCCTTATTCAAAGTCTTTCAAGTTGCTTCACATCCAATTTTATTGAAAGATAAGGTACAAGTAATGAGAAGATTACTTTATAATTATTATAGCTCATTTATTCCCCTATAAAAATGTCTAATACATAGGAATATCCCAGAATCATTTTTATATATCTTATAGTAACTCAATCATCTGCCTAGCTATCAGTCTATCTACCTGTCTATCCATCTCTATCCATCTATCTATCATCATCTTTCCATTTATCTTAATTGTTTTAAGTACACAGCTAATACATTAACACCACTTCTTTTAGTTAGAGTATGAGACCACAGAAACTGATAGGGTGACTTTATTGTTAGGCATACATAAAGCTTTGCTATCATTTCCAGGGGATGCGCTCTGGCCATTTGACCCATGCCCTTCTTTGGCCTGGCACACAGTGATTTCTTAGGATAATTATCAGTCAGAACCTTAGGAAATAGCTCTCCGATATGTTTTCCTTGCATTTTCATGAGTTGTCTTTTGAAATGAAAATTGGACTGGTCCTTGTTCTTACAAAGTAGGTGTTACAGCACTAGTAGGTCCTCAAGAATGTACTGTGTTCCACAACCATAGCCTGATCATCTAACCTCATAATGCTATTACTATCATGGAGGTTATAATAGAAACTGCAGATACTATAATGGAAACTATCTTCTAAATCCTTATAACAGTTATCATACATAGTTCATCAAGCATATGGTACTTAGAATAGTACCTGGGGCATATAAGTATGTTGTTCATAGTAAGTACAGAGCACATTGAGGTGAAAGCATTTACTCAGAAATGAACAGAACAAACAGCAGAGAAATAGGGCTAAAAGCCGGAGAATCGATGAACTCGGAGCTTATTTTAAGAAAGAAACTAATACATTCCTGTAAGAGGCTCCTTCCACAACTGGATCAGCCTGAAAATTTCCATTTTCTTAATTGTTAGGGGCCAAAATGGTTCCACACTAGTGAGTGAATATAGAAGAGTTGATTAAAATACTTTCTTGAAGATAAAGTCTTTGCTACAACCTGAGCCAGGAAGAGCTAGTAAACAGATAATTACATTATAACATGGTTTTTTTTAATTGTTAATTATAATAAAAGAAGCAACAACCCAACAATAATTTGCCAGTCCCTACATCTGTGAAGTTTAAATGGGAAAATTGCCTCTTGTCTCAGCAAGGATGTAATTGATTCTTGGGCACTTAACGATATAATACCAGTTGCGGTCTGCTCTTCCCTTATCCTTCAAAGAGCTGACACCATTATGTCACTGATATAAATGGAATCTTGAAGGTGCATCAAAAATTCTGTCTTTTGAGAGGAAAAAAAGTCACTGTGTCTCTTTGTTTGGAACAGGGCATATTCAAGTGGAATGTCCCCTTGGAACCAAGTCAGAATTCAGCCCAGCTGGTGTATTTCACCCTGTATGTGCAGGATGGGGGAGCCCATTTTGTCCTCCTAGCAATGGTCATTGTGAACCAAATAAAATGTTTTAAAGTAACATTGCAAGGATCTGTCAGATGATGATGCAAAGTTGCTTTGTCAGAGGCCATCTGCTCCTGTGTCAGCTGACCCTAACTGGAAAAGTACTCAGAGTTCTTGAGACTATTTGATCAGTGAGGATGAACTAAAAGGTACTCAGCAAAAGATGCCTCAGAAATATTAGTCTTATGTCCCAGCCCCCAAACACTTGGAGCTGATACCAGAGTGTTGTCGCTGATATCAAACATACAAGGATGGAAAAGATGTAAGCCCAAAGAATTAAAATCAAAGTAGATCTAGATTCCATTTCCAACCAGAACATTGCTTGGCATACCCTTTAAACTGCTCCACTTTTAATTGAATTAGCCACACTTGGTGGCAGATACCCTTTAATCCTTTGTAACAAACCAGGATTGCATATTTAAAAACAGTTTATGAGACATATTGTCAATGAGATAATCACTTTTTCTTCAGCCCAATGTTTGAATTATTCTAAGCACAATATTTTTCACCTGATAGAATGATTATGTGTGGTCAAATAAAATTTTAAAAGAAAGCAAGGCCTTTAGGATTGCATCTCGAATGTATACAGACAGTAAATTCCTCTGAAGATTATAAACATATCTGCTACATGACTTCCATCTATAAAACATATAGATATCTGCCTGAATAATAGAATGGATCACACAGTATGGACACCAATGGTCCTGTCAGGCACACACTATTTTCAATGGAAACTATAGATCCATTGAATGTTCTCAGAGAGAAAGACAGAATGTGATTCCCAGAACTTATTGCACAACTCTTGGTGCCAAGCACTGCATGTTGCTTAATGTAGCTCATCTAAGTCCCACAAAGTCCCTGTGCTGCCATGGTTAACCCTGTTTTACAGACCAGGGAGGTAAGACAGAAATAAGCTGGCTAAATTCACATAGCTGGTAAGTGACAAAGCTGGGATTTGAACCCAAGCCTGTAGGTTCCTATGCCCTCCACATACAGTGATCCTTCTTGTATTGATGTTCTTCACCATTGGGGAAGTTAACTTTTTTTTTCATCAGACTTTTGAAGAACAACAAGTACAATCAATATGCCACCCATTTTCTTGTCCAGTCACTGAAAGTCATTCAACAATCCTCTCTTGCTTGTCACTGAGTCAGTGTATGAGTCTGCTGAATGACACTTGAGCTCAACCCACCCCAACCCTGCCCCAGTTCACTAATCATGCCATTTAGATTTGTAGTGACAATTCTGACTCTGGTGATGGTTTTATTATCAGGATTCCTTGGTCACTTTAAATCTAGAATAGTTCCTCTATCTTTCATTACTTTTTAGAGCCTTTATATTAAAAAATATATATAGTCCAAGCATTTATAGGTGTCCCCATTTGGGTGTGGTTGGTATTGCCTCACAATTAAACACAGATTTTGCATCATCATTGGCAGGGCCGTTCTGGAAGCCATTCTGGGTTTGCATGTGCACTACCCCGGGGGACAGTGATTCCAATGACTCCCATTATTGTTATATTCAGCTTGATCACTTAGTTAAGGTAGTGTCACCCAGACTCTCTGATGTAATGTCACCCATCTACCCCTCCCATTGTTAGTCAGTGTTTGGGGAAAGGTCCTTTGAAGCTATTTTTTTTTTTTAAATGTAAGTATGAACTCTGTGAGTTTATTCTGTGGATTGGAGAATACTACTGTTGTTATTTATCTTTATTTTAAAACTACCTTCAGTTTTGCCCATCAGGAGCCTCTTCAACTTGTCTGCTCTGTCAATGATGCTCTCTTCTCAGAGCATTAAAAAAAAAACCAACTAATTAGAGAAGCGCAATATTTTGGGCTTATCTTGTACTTTCCTTGATATGGGCCTGGAATAACTGTTTTTTCAAGGATCTCTGTTTTATTTGTGTGGAGAACTCTATTTAGAAGCCAAGGCCTGTGTTTGAGTGTGGTCATTATTGCTTCAGGGTCAGATGGAAATAGAAAGAATGTGTGTGTGTGTGTGTGTGTGTGTGTGTGTGTGTGTGTGTGTGTGTGTGCACGCGGACACACGCACACACGTGCACACACACATAAGGAAAATAATTTACATAAAGATACATGTTTAAAGCTGTGTAGACTTTCTTTCTAGTCTTTCCATTTCCATATTTGGAATGCTCCTCTCTGATAGTGAGAAACTAACAGCCTGTTTTCTTAATGTGGTGTTCCAGGCAGGATAAAAAGAGAAGCTGAATTAAACTTCAAAAAAATGGGCTTGCTATTGCTCTCCTTTTTTGTAGCTATAAGACGGTGAGAAAAATTGAATCCTCTCTGGGTTCAGCATTCTTTATCTCTAAACTGATTATGGCCGTAATACATTTCAGGAGGCCATGGAGGGTAGCAGGCAGAGCACAGGGCCAGTTGTTGGGTCCTCACCTACTATGCAACCTTGAATAAATGACTCAACATCTCTGAGCCTTGCTTCTTGACCTTTAAAATGTAAATGATGCTCCTCTCCATCTACCCTTACAAGCTACCAGAGCAGTTGTGGTATTCAAATATATATAGAAGTGTTGCTCTGTTCAGTATCTGGCAGATACAACCAGCCAAATATGAATTTCCCAAATATACATCCCCACTCCTCTTACTATAATGTGAAATCCTAACCATGAGATCTACCACCTCACTGAGGCAGAGCAATAAAAAGTTCAGCAAAAGTTAAAATGGTCATATAATTTTTTCAAGTGCTAGAAACAACAACTGGACATCACAAGTTGCATTTTTATAGACTTTTCACCTTCTCTGAGCATCCCTAAGGTAAAGCAGAAGCAGGAGGGGAGAAGATTGTTCTGGCAATGATGCTTCCACTTACAGACATTCTGCCATTGACTTTTCATCATTATGTTTAATTGTGTAACTATAACTAAGGGTAGCTTTGATTGACTGGGCCTCTGATACACCAAGAACTTCCCAAAACTCTTTGTTAATCCTTCCTATATTCCTTCAAGAAAGGTAATGCTTTATCCATGTCATAAATCAGACACTGGAAGCCTAGAAAGTTTAAATAAATCACTTTCTCAAGGCCATGCAGCTAGTCTGTGGCTGGGTGCAGGCTGAGTTCATAATGGGCAGCTCTAGTGCCAGCCTTCTGTCTGTTCAGTCTATACTGTGTCCCAAGAATCACACATGATGTACCCAGCCAGTTTATGTGAGGAATTCTGGACAGGTCTATTCGGACAAAGAAACAAATTTAACTTGCTGAAAATGATCACTAGGCATGCCCTAAACTGTTCCCAGGATTCCACATTCCCTGTTTCAGGAAATTAGAGAGCACAATGACTGGAGTCCTTTGTCTCTTGTTGCCATAGTATTTCTCCAGCCCAGCTGGATGAGCTGGCATCTGCTTAGGAACTAAAATGACTCCCACTGAGGATGAAGTAAATTCAGCACCACACACCCAACCTTCTTCTGTATGTAGCTTATTTCTTCTGGAGACTTGAGCATGTAGGGCAGGCATGCTTCCTCGCCTATTGAGTGATCAGAATCTCCAGCTAAAATTCAATTTCTTAGGAGTGAAGGAACATGTTGTGTCATTCTTGACTTTCCTAAAACAGAATAGGACATCTATAAAAATGTACTTGGTACCTAGATCGGCCAAAGCATAATACCGGTGACCCATCTTTAGTGATGCATGGAAGGGGTCACAAAGGGAAGGACCTTATGTCACCGTTAAAAGCTCAGTAGGACATACTGTATATTTTCTTTTCTTTTTTTAAACTTTATTTATTTGTTTATTTGCCTTAGTGTTTGCCTGAAACTAGGAACTGGAACTATAGACAGCTATGAGCTGCCATGTGGGTGCTCGGAATTGAACCCTGGTCCTCTGGAAGAGCAGTCGGTGCTCTTAACCACTGAGCCATCTCTCCAGCCCCCAAGATATAATCATGTTGGTTTTTTTTTTTTTTTTTTTTTTTGGAGTGGTTGCTGGGAATTGAACTCAAGACCTCTGGAAGAGCAGCCAGTCCTCTTAACCTCTGAGCCATTTCTCCAGCCCTTAATTTTCACAGCAAATAGTTTAAATCAACAGAAAATTTTAGGTACATTGGAGAAGCATATGGGTGTTAAGTATGTACTTCAGAGAAAGACTGTCCAGTGAACCCTTGCTCTGGTTCTTCTTATGTGACCCCCACCCAGCAAGCCACTTGAGCTCATCTGTAAGATGAGGTGGTTGTGAAAAATGGATTCAGTCATAAATGTGCATTGCCTTCAATATTGCCTGGCACACAGTAGGTACTCAGCAAGTATGGTGTTACCCTCCACTTTTACTGCCTGCCGATTAGAAAGATCCCAATGGGACAATGAAAAGAAATATAGTGCCCAGAGCTACATAAATGAGGAAAATGTGTTCTTTGTCCAAAGCATTCCACAAATTAAATTCCCATAAACTGGCAATTTACACATGTAGTCTCAAGGGAACAGGCACAGAAATGAAAATGAAGCTGCCACAAGGTGAGAACTCAAATATATTTCCCTTCATCATTAACACAGTGTGTAAGGAGAAAATCAGCACAGTCACTGGGTGTGAAGGCAGACCTGGATGCTCCATGTGCACGTCTCAAAACTGCGTATCAGAAGAAGCTGCTCTGAGTCTCCCCCTGCCTCACTCAGGCCCCTGGAGGCCGGGAGAAGTTCACACTATCAAACTTACACTCTACAGTCATCAACTCGATATTTACATGGGCTGTGGATTACATCACAGACTATCTACATTTCTCCGGCAGGCTCATTTTCCCTAAGTCATTCTTTGTCCATCCCTCACAGCCCTTCCTGGATGTCTTCCCCTCTTTCCCATCAGTGAAACCCAGTCCCTCAGGTCTGAGTCGTCACTAAGGTTGCTACCCAATTCTACCAGCTCCCGCCTCTTCCTCTCAATAGAAAAGAAGTAATTCTCTTTAAAAATAAGTATCCCAATCTACATGTCTTTCCTTCTGCTCCAGGAGCTGCCATGGGCCCCCTGATGATAAGCTCAAGAAGGAGAAGCTTAAAAAAAAAAAAAATGAGCCAACTCTGTTTATCATTTAGTAAAGATTTTTAAAATAAAATTTATATTGATCTTCTTGATTCTCTACAACATGCTTACGAAGTTGATAATGGTATTATCCCCACATTACAGGCAAGAAAGCTAGGAGGCAGAGAATATAAATTGTTAGCCATGGGCCACAGTACCAGGTGGGAACGAATCAGGCCTCCACTCCAGAGGATGAGCTCTTTACCCTCCAAGCCTCACCAGGAAGACTAGAGAGAGGATGTGGAAAGAGAAGGCCATAAAGCTTGCTTTTATAAAAACCTTTGTTGCTTCAAAGAGACCCCCTTTCTGGGCCTGATTTTTTCTTGAGGGGAATGAGAAGGAAAGAAAGCTCCATAGGGCACAAGACAGGGCTCATGAATCTCAAAACTAAGAGCCCCAGAACCCTGGTATCTCCCCTCTGATGACTTGTTCATTGCCCCAGCATCTGTGACACTGGATCTAATAAGATACAGTTTTGCCGATCCAGAGGCTCGTGGGATCTTGAAGACTGCTCTTACATAAGTTGATGACCATATGGGTAGATAGATGGAGATATTTCAGTTAACCAGAGCTGCCATAGCAAATTACCATCGCCAAGGTAGTTCTAATCATGGACCACTTACATCTTACAGTTCTAAAGAGTGAGAAGACAAGATCTTACTCCTGGGGGCCGGGCTAAACAGGCATCTTCTCTGTATCTTCATATGGTCTTCCTATCCCTCTCTGTACGCAGGTAGTGGGGGAGAGAGCTTTCTCTCTTCTTCCTCTTACAATGACACCACTCCTGTTGGATTAGGCCACTTCATTTCCCAAAATTACTCTCTAAACATACTGTTTCCAAATGAAGTCACTCTGGAGGTTAGGGCTTCAACTGGGAGTTCAGACCATTGAGATGGGTATTACAGTCTGTTCCTACAGCTTGGGAAAAACTTCCTACCATAGTAGAAGACTTGGCCCTCCCCTGAGCTTCAGATCATTACCCACTCACTCCTCCACAGCTTACATCCTTCTGCTATTCCTCCCTCCCTCCCTCCCTCCCTTCCTGCCTACCTCACTGTCACTTCTGTTCCCATCAGACTGTGTGGTCTATGCAGCATCTTGGCAGGACCCCCTGTGTGTCACCCCACCTCACAGCCATCTCTTCCTTACCCTCCCTAACCTGCTCTTCTCCAGCAAGACTGCAAGTCTCAGGCATTGATCTCAAGCAAGAGATCTTCTGAATTAACTTCTGTGAAGAAATAATGATTGGCAACTTGTGATGTATTCTGTTATGCACAGGTACACACTCCTGCTACACACACAAATATTACAGATAGATGCTCATATATGACATCACAGCTGAAGAAAAACGTACAGGCTGAATCTTGCTTTTCCACTGAGTACTGATGCTTCCATTTTCCACACATTTTTCAAGTGCCTGTTCCACATCTGGCCCTAGGCAAGGCACTGGCCCTTGCTTTTAAATGGCCCATTTAGAGCGACTGAGTGTTTAGGGGATTCTTAAAGAGGGCAACAGACCTTGTACCAAGAAGTGTGGTACTTTTTTTTTTTCACACAGAAAAGACTGCTTGGACATTCTAGCATACCTTTATAATAAGCACACACAAACAGGTATGGGCAATTTTCAATATGGCTTCCAGAGCAAGACTAGGAAAATGGCTCCATAAGGCCCCTAAGCCTAAAGATTATAGCAACTGGGGCAGGGGCAGGTTTTTTTCTTCACTCATCCCCGAGGCCTGCAGACATATGACAACAGGAGAAGGTGAGAGCTTCTATTTCCTCCCTCAGCTGAAGTCCTGCTGTCCAGCCTATGGCACCTGAACCCATCTGTAATGCATGGCATCTGCATCCAGATTGAGTAGTATGAGCCCGTCTGCTGTACTGAGCTGCCTTTGAAAAGGCAACCCCTGTTCTCAAGTGTAATGGTCTAATGGGAAATGTCCCCCCATAAGCCTGTGTGCTGGAACATTTGGTTCCAGTTTGTAAGACTCTTTGAGGAGATTTCAGACAATTAGGGCAGGAGGCAAAGCTAGTGAGGAAGTCACCAGAAGTGGCTCTGAAGGCAGAATCAGCTTTGTATCACTTCTAAAATGGTGCTTCCTGATCCACCAAGATATGAAAAAGGGTATCACACAGTCTGACCCCCAAAGACCTAGCATCTAGCTAGCATGTCTTCCTTTCTGTGATGGACTGAATCTCATGAGCCAGGAGCTAAAATAATCCCTCATTCCAAAAAAAAAAAATTTCTGTCAAATATTTGGTCACAATGACAAAAAAAAGTGTAACTAATCCATCAAGCACTTCATAGAATTGAACCCTCTCACCACAGTGCACCTTTCCAAACTTCAGTAAATGCCAGTGAAGTTTTCTTCACAGTTCATCTCTTCTGTCATCCACCTGAACAGGTCCCTGAAAAGCACAAACCACTGGGAGGAGCATTTCTAAATCCTCTGAACCCAGGCAATGGGTGAGGAGCCTCCACATCAGCTCAGTTGCTCTGGCCAACTGGAGGTCTAGCAGCTCCAGCCCAGTTGCTCATGACATGAGGAAGATCTGCCAGTGGTGAGAGTTCATGAGCTCTTGAGTGCCAAGGATTGGTCCCTTTGATGAAAAAACCTGCTGAAGCTCCATGACCCTTCCTCCCACATGTAGTAAGAAAAGCACAGTACTGATCCAACCATGATTGGTGCAGTTGATTTCTAGTATCAGTTCAATGCTACTGAGAGTAGAGGTCAATTTCATGTAAGACATTGTGGAAAGAGATAAGGTGACACAGGCAAATCCCAGTTGAGACATTCAGGTCTTCTGAAAGGTGGTATCTTAATCACACAGAGACTTCCACTTTTGAAGGGAATTGACCTCTTGGACAAAAATGAGGTTTTTGTCATGAATCATGACAGTTTGAGTCCATTCTGTTGAGAAGGGGACATCATCAGCCCCATCAGCATAAGGCTACCAACATGAGCTATTCACATGTCACCTATCTCTGCTCTGTCTGATCAAATACCCCAACTGACTGAGCAGGACAGGCATTAAGGAAGTACACAAAACTGATTAGAGAATGAAAAATTGCAATGACTCAAAAGGACTCTGGAAACCAGAAGAAATACCAGGCTGAGCAACAGGAGCTGGCAGCTCCATTTATAGTTGAACTAATGGAAGAGAAAGAAGACATTAATAAAGGTAATTAAAACAAAGTTATAATTAGAGTACAGGAAAGGCTTTCTGGAACAAAGAATGATATTTCTAAATTTTAAAAATTTAGTAGACAATTTTTTTTTAAAAAAAGAATATTAACTGCCAAGAATAGATCTCATTTCCTAAGAGACTGAGTTTTTGAAGACAAAGAAATCACCCTCAAATGAAAATCACATGCAAAAATAAAGGAAATTAGAAATAAATTCAAAGAACAACCACATTCATACTGAGCAAGCTGGAACATACCAAGAGCAATAAGCAAACAATGAAATGAAGTACTGCAAATGTTCCCTAAGCTGAGAAATAGTTGGTATCTTGAAGAGCCAGGGAATCTTAAACAGGATGAATTAGTGAAAACTGACTTTTTGAAATAACTTTGGCAAGATGCTTAGACTTAAAAGATAGGCATTGTATTAGTTTTCTGTCATGCTAGCAATGCTTGAGACAATCCACCTATAGGAACGAGTGTGTTTGGCTCATAGTTTTAGAATTAGCAGTCTGTAACAGCTGGATGAGTTGTGTTGGACCTGTGGCAGCATCGTGTGGTTGGAACATGTGGTAAACAGCATCATAGGAAGTTAAAGAAGAGAAAGAAACAGGGTATCCACACCCCCATTCCAGGATCCCCACCACCACCACCCCACAATGACTTAATGATCTCTTATTGAGCCAGACCTCTTAAAGTTTTGACCACTTCTCAACATTACATTTCTGAGGTCTTAACACATGCACTTTGAGGGGGCCATTTCTGATCCAAACTATACAGGAAAAGAGTTTACAGTAAGTGAACATAGAGTTATCTGTGAGATTCAACATGGAGCACTGTGTTTCTGAACGTGCCCTACTCACCCAGATTTTTTGTTACTAGCCCAGGATAATGGATGGCATCTCTCAAGATGACAATAAAAAACATATAGGTTTAATATAGACTACTCACAGAAGAGTCTAAAGATATCTCTAGAGTGAAAGACACGGCCCAGCCTCTCCATCCCTCTCCTTCACTGCATATCATAGGGACTTTAACCCTCAGAGATTGAGACTAGGGTAAGTGGATAGAGAGACCAACAAGGTCAGCATCTCCTTTTCATTATTCTGCTCAAATGCCCTACTTAGGAAACTAGCAAGCTTCTCAAGAGATTTGTCCCTGAAGTATTTAAACACAATCTCAGTTGTAGCTCAATGACTATTAAATACAACTTGATTACTCAAGTTCAATTTATGTTTTCTTTGTCCTTGCCCTCCTCAGCTCCCACAGCCAAGAATTCTAGCAACATAGCACTGAGAAAGTGAGATCTGAAAAAATTAGAACTGTTGGTCAGGATCCTTAATATCATGATAACTTCTTTAAACAAATCCAGGAACGCATGTTCTGGCCTTTATCCAAGTCTCTCCTGTGCAACCAGGAGTAGCAGCAAGCCAGAAATAATATGCACTAGAAACCAAAAAATAAAGAGCTAGTGCTAGTGCTGAGAAGTGTATCTCCTGACTTGCCTCTCTGCTTTAGCCGTCTTGATTTTCTCTCTTACAAAGAAGGTAGCTTTGCAGAGTGGAGTTGCTGATTCCTCTGCCTCTGACTTGTGTTATGTCAACTTATTTCACAGTAGAATGAGATAACTAAATGGAGAACACCCATCTCTGGTAGCAGATGTGAAACAAAAGCCTGGGATACTAATATTGTTCCAGATTCCCAGGAATCTATATTGTTACTCCATAGGGATCTCAGGTTGGTCCTTCCTCTTCTGTCTCCTATATCTGAGAATTCTACAGTCTACCAGAAAGAAGCCTCCAGGTTCAAACCATGGAAAGTCAAGTATCAGTCTTTAAGGCTGCCACCACTCAGTCAAAAGAAACACTGCCTATTCACCAGCTATCAATTGAAGGCTGTGAGCTTTGCTTTGAGTGAGTACTCTTGGAGGTAACTGAATGCAGGTACCCTGGCCTAACCTCTCATCCAAAGGACCTTGATTCATACTCAAGGAAAATAAAGACCTGGACATCCAAAGCAATTCTGAGAGCTGGTGACATAATCACTGAAGAAAACTGGTGTCCCTGAGCCCAGACCTAATAAGCCTCCTTTGCAGGAAATTGTCAAACTGTATCAAGGCAGGAGTTTTTTTCTATTCAGATCTTCTATGAAGTCAACCTCTATTTCTCCCGGCTGGCTCCTCTCATTAGGAGTCCAGATAAAATGACAGCATAATGACTGTCTGAGTTGTCATCCTTTTTTCTTCTTCTTTTTTCAATACATATCTTTGTAGATCTACTGAAAGTACCACTTGGGGAATTTAGGTAAGGCCTTTCTCTCCTGTCTGTCTGCTAACATTATTCTCCTCTGTGGTACTGATATCTTGTCCTTTGGCAGTAGCTGATAAACTTTTAATAATATTCCAAAGAAGGGGTATGAGAACCCCTTTAGATAAAGATAATATTTCAAAGAAGGGGTGTGGAGTGTGAGAACCCCTTTAGATAAAGGATCCCTTATCTTCAGAAAAAGAAACATAAAATATCACATATCTTGGAAAAGACTCAAATATCTAAAAAGTGTGCTCCAAGTAAAGGCACATGAGGTCATTTCTTAACACTGCCAGTCTATGCGGGTTTTTTTTTTTTTAACTTTAAAACAGTAACTTTTTCTCATCTTCATATATAACTAAAACATCCTTTGATCAAATTTCACATTTTTCTCTCTCATCTCCCTCCCACTACCTCAGAAACCTTTCTTCTACCCAAGAAGATCCTAACCACTCCCATGTCTTTTTCCCTCTGTGTATGTATCCTACTGAATTTAATTAGGGTTGCCTGCAAGGGCATATTTACTTGAGTAAGGCCAGCTTAGCAGTGTCTATACCACTAAAGAATATGATACCTACAGCAACCATTAGATGCCCATAGCGCCTCAAGGAAGAGTGGGGCCTCATGAACCCCTCTTCCATCCATGATGAAATGTTGATGAGCAATCTTGGGCAGGTCTTCTGTAGCCACACGTGCTGTGAGTTTGTGAATGCAGTGACTGTTGTATTCAGAAGACAGAGTCTCCCCACACCCCTCCTCCATTCCCTTTCTTACTCTCTTTCCATCTTTTCCCTTATGATCTGGAGGGTAATACTGAAGTCTTGATTGTACTGAGCACTCAGTCTATTCCTAGCTTGTTGACCAGTTATGAACCTTTACAATTAACCACTGCTTATTGTGAACAGAAGCTTCTCTGACCAAAGCTGAGAAGCAGCACTAATCAATGAATAAAACATATGTAGAAGAAATTTGATAACATCTCTATTTAGCCAAGTAACAGTAATAGGTGTCTCTACAGCAGTGATTCTGAGCCTTCCTAATGCTGTGACCCTTAGTACAGCTCCTCATGTTGTGGTGAACTCCAACCATAAAATTATTTTGTTGCGACTTCATAATTATAATTTTGCTACTGCTAAGAATTAAAATGTAAATATCTGATATGTAGGATATCTGATATGCAGCACCAAAGGGGTCTCACTAGGCTTATTTAACCAATTATAAATTCCTTCCAGTAGAGTGAACCTAAAATCCAATTTAAAAGTAGCTGATGACTCCCACAACAGCTATGCCACATTTCACCAGTGGTCAGAGCTGGCCTGGCAGGTTGATAGTGTGTAGCTCGTGGTGTTTATAGTTGGCTGAGACCGTTGATGGCTCTTCTCTCCCAGCAGCCCACGATGTACAAATAAGTTTAGGAAATTGTGAAGGAGCTTCCAAGTCACCTCCAGCTTGATATCTCTGTGTCCCACAACCGAAGCATGTAATGTCTTCAGGTTAGGACCTTAACATCTAGGTCCTATGTGTCAACCAAGAACAATGACAATAACCTGGATTATTTGGGGAGTCTGTATGCCCTCCCTAACCAAGAATTCACAGAGGGACCCCACATGGCACTGGGATTTTTTTTTTTAACAACCTATAGCTTACGGGAACAGCATATTGAAACTCTCTTTAAATTATACTTTTAATTAGCTTGTAAGGCAGTAAGCTTTCAGATGGGTTTTCATACCTTTGGGTTATCCTGTAGCCACTTCTTATTTTTCTCATCCTACCATTTCTGTCCTCACATCAACCTGACATGTCATTATGTCACAGCATCGATATTGTCATCAGGATCATTTCGGAACATGACCTACTGACATCATTATCCATATGCTGTCCTGTTCATCACTGCAGTCTCATTCTGTCTCAATACCAAAACTGTGTTTTTAACTTCAGCTCCATGAAAACCCAAATATGACCCAACAGAGGCCAGCGGCAGTCACATGACCTAAAATACAGACTCTCAAGCCCCACCAACAACTGCTACTAAAACTTCTCTCCTTACTAGTCACATATTTTCATTCACTTAAAATATTTAATTTTAATTTGATTTCTGTGTTTGTGGTGACAAAGCCTGTAAGCAGAGTATGCACATTAAATGGGGAAGCTAAGATGAGGCTCTGAGCTGATAGATTCAGTGTCCTTACAGGAGACATCACAGAACCCTCAATTTCTAGAAATAAGTACAAAGAAAAGGCATGTGAGCACACAAAAAGCAAGCAGCCAAAGAGGCCTAACCAGGAACTGAGTTGACCATTCTTTTGTTCTTGGACTTTCTAGAGCCTAGAATTCTGGTGGGTTATTTATGATATTTAAGCCATCTGATACTCTATGTGTTTGATGTTGTTGTGCTTTTTGGCAGACAGAACTGACTAATATACCTACTGATTCAAAATAGTTATTCTAACAAGAGCCTCTGTTGATGAGTTACATGTAAAAGTTCAAGAAGCCTTCTGCTTCTGTTGACCTTGATCTTAAATTAGAAGATGTCTTGCTTGTTCTGACCATCATTTTTCATAGGAAAACACTTAAGCACTGTCCAGAATATGGCTTTATACTCTATGAACATAAAGATCAATTTTTAGTCTCAATTTATCATTCTTGAAGATGGAAAGAACCCATGGGCTCTGGTAAAAAGTAAAGAGGTAGCCTGATGTGGTGGTGCACACTATTAATCGCAGCACTTGAGAGACAGTGACAGGTGGATCTCTGTGAGTTCTAGGACAGCCAGGGCTATGAGAGGAGGAAGGAAGGAAGGGAGAGAGGGAGGAAAAGAAGGAGAGAGGGAGAGAGGGAGGGAGGGAGAGAGGGAGGGAGAGAGGGAGGGAGAAAGGGAGGGAGAGCAGAGCAGAGCTGTCCTTTAGGATCCCTGTAGAGAGCTGCATGTAGCCACGCCTTAAAGATGGCTCTGGCTTCCGCCCTCCACCTTCCATGTGGTGAGTGCTCTCAGTGACAAACATTCCCATATATGGCTAGGCTGAGGATCTGGCTTGCTTCCGCGTACCTGGACCTATAGGCAGTGCCCATGTGGCATACTGGGGTTGGCTGCCCAGAGGCTATTTAGGCTGCGGGCAGGGTTTCCCCGAGGAGAACTGGGGAGGAGAAGAGAGAGAGGAGAGAAGATGTAGCAAGTCAGTCAGTCCCCTTCCTAAGTAAGTAAGTAAGTCAGAAGTCAGAAAATTGTTCAAGGTTCCTGAATAAAACTGCTGAAAGAAGAGCTGGTGTCGAGTCTTCCTTGCTGGCGAGGTTGTGCGCGACAGATCCCTGTGTGTCTAGAAGACTGGAAGTTGTATTTGGTTTGTAGGAAAGGCTTACAAGAGGGTCACCAGTGGTTGTATGGTACAAAAGTGACTGGGAGGCTTGGTTCTTTGGATCGTACCTCATGCTGCCTTCCCTATGGCACACATTTTATCTTTGGTGTCTGGTCTTCTGTCTATCAAGGAGCACATCATACGTGGGGCCATGTTGTTTGGAGCAACCTTTTCAAAAAATAAAACCTTGATGCTTCCCTGCATCTAGAACATATTAGCTGTGCTTTGTGCATATCTGTCCCCTCTCAAATTTACATTGAAATTTAATCTCAATGCAATAGTAGAACAATGGAGCTATTGGGTGATGAAGTCATGAAAGGTTCAACCTTCTAAATGGATCCGCCATTTATTCATGAAGAAAGACTTTGAAGAGTAAACTGATCCTTTTGTTCTTCTATTGTGAGTGGCCACAACATACTTTTGCTGGAGGAGGCAGCACCTAGGTTCCTTCTCAATCAGAGAGCAGCCCCTTCCTCAACTGCCTGTTAGCACCTTGATTCTGCACCTTAAGTCTTCAGACCTCTTTAAAATAAATCTGTTAATTAGTCACTTATGTTATAGAATTTCATTACTGAAGCACATACTATGACTGCAATAAATCAAAGCTTATCTCTTCTGAGTTTTTTGAAATCAGTAATCCTGTGTGAGAAAGTATGTATGGCCACAATATGAATGATAGGCAAATGTGTTTACTCAAAAAGATTATTACAAGTAGGAATGGATATCAACAAAGGACAACTGAACAAGAAATATTTGATTTTGTGGCTGAGTTCCAGAAAAGTACGGAACTCATCCACAGTGGGACAAAGCAGCTCTGCCTCACTACGAGAAAGCCGAGCCAGCTCAGTCATTTCCTCCTGACTGGGGCAGGAGGGGGTAATCTGCAATGAGATGTTAATATTTGTAGCTTGAGTATTATTTTAAACTTAAATTTGAACATTACATCTTAGAATTAATTCCTAGTGCTAGATCTTTTTTTTAATGCCACTGTATGATTTTTTTACATATTACATAATTTTTCTCCTGGAGAGGTACAGAGAGGTCTTATGCCCACTGGACAGCTTTGCTGTGTTTTTTTTCTGACCATTATAGTATGCCTTACTACAATCCAGAAGGTCTACCTGAGTGAGTTTACCAGTTCCGTTCCTCATTAATAAAGGCCAAGGTAACGTGAATGTCCCCTAAGGTGGCCATTCCTTCTTTGTCATTGCTGCTCTATGTTATTGTTCAGCTCTGAGAGTAGAAAAGCATTCCCTACTGTGGCTTTCAGTTTTCTTTAGGTAATGAAGTTGTCAACAGAGAAAAACGAAGAATTAATCAGATAACTTGTGTCTTTCAATAAAGCCTAAATTTTCAACAAGTATTGAAAGCGCCGAACAGCTCTAATAGGAATTCTTATCTAGATGAAAAGTCCATCAACCAGGCTTGGTGGCTTATGCATACAATCCCAGCAGTAGTAAGTCTAGATTCAGATGATCACTTCAAGCTCAAGGACATATGGGACTCCACAGTGAGTTCCCGTTCAGCCCAGGCCACAAAGTGAGTCCCTATCTCAAAATTAAGCACAAAAGACCATAAATCAGAGCATGAATCTAACCAGGTGTTCTTCCCTTTCATGCCTATATCGGTACATTCCATGATTTTTCCTCTAAGAGTGGCTTCATTTAATTGTGTGTCTTTCATGTCCACTCACTCATGTACATGACTATTCATCCTCTGTTAGTAAATGTCCTGGAGCCGGGTCTACTTGCCCACTAGTCACAGTCTAGTTATGCCTCACCCAAGCCCCACCACTGCTGAGGGGAAGGGAAAAGGTAAACTCCTGAACATCTGTTACTTTTCTAGTCACTGTTGCTGGAGCTGCATCAGGGTAAATGAGGCAGTCTCTATTACCATCCTTTATAGGTTCTGTTTCTCTCCTTTATAGATGACAAAAAATGGGATTCTTGAAAGCAAAGATTTCTGTCCACTGTCACATACCTAAAAGGCATTGAACCAAAATTCAAAGGGAAGTGACCCTGGTTCCCAAACCACCCAAGACCTTCAGTACACATCTGTCTACAGGGTAACACAGTGAACCCTATAGTGTTTTCAGCACACCTGTCTACAGGGTAGCACACTGTGCTTGAGAATGTTCTCAGATGTGCCATGAACTAAAGGTATACATTCATTTTTAACCTCAAAAAAAATTATTTAGTTCCAGTGCATCTCAATTTTTATATTTTAAAAACTTGTGTGAATAATGTTCAAAAGTGAAAATCAACTTCTAAAAACACTCAGAAAGAAGGTTAACACATCAAATATACTTTTGTTCTGTTTTACTGAGATGGTAGCTAGATTCTAGGTAAATCTGAAATGGGAAATATCCTAGAGATTGCTTATTGATGTCATATATGAACCTAGAACACTTTAATTTTACAAATATTTATTCTAGATCTCAAATATATCATTAAGAGATTTTAGCTGTTCTTTACTCTTGACTACTCTTCATATACTTGCATGAGCAGGATGAGAAACTTAAAGTTTCTGGAATTTTAGATAACTCGTAACTTTGTTAAAGAGAGAGAAAATAGGCTATCTTATTAGGTCCAGATTACAAAACATTTTTAATTTTAGATGTATAATTAACAATACCTGAGTCCATTAAATTATTTTTCTTTTCATAATATTTATTATCTTAGTGTACATACCTGGTTCAACATTTATCCATTTATAAATCACATCAAATAACTTGGACTCAAAAACATCATAAGAAATAAAAAGGATAGTGAGTGTAGCCTTTTATAAGTATGGGATGCTCTGAATTTTTGCTTCATAGTAATAATTATATAATGAAATTATTCCTGCAGAATGACTAACTGGACAGAAAGGCCACATTTTGTGTTGTCTTTAGATTGTCATTGTTCATTCATGAATCCCCAAGTTTAAAATACATCTAGGAGGTCATTATCTGCAGGAGAAGG